>VXCM01001383.1:8247-108281 GCA_014773175.1 Lucifuga dentata
TGTGTGTGTGTGTGTGTGTGTGTGTGTGTGTGTGTGTGTGTGTGTGTGTGTGTGTGCGTGCGTGCGTGTGCGTGTGCGTATCCACATCCCTCTGCTATGGAGCAACCGTGTGCACCGGATGCTGCTCTGACATTAGTGTTTTTCTTGTGGCTGTTTATTTACCTGAGAAAACAGGATGCTGAGTCTGACTTCACACACACCTTCTAACTGTAGGGAGCAACTTTGGCCACTTTGTACCATATTAACTGCTGAATCTACATCTTGTGTGTGTGTGTGTGTGTGTGTGTGGTTTTAGATAAAAGTCGATACTACCAAAATTTTCTCTTGGTCCTGAGCTGCTTGTAATTGAAAGATGACTCCACTGATAATGGTGTGTGTGTGTGTGTGTGCGTGCGTGTGCGTGTGCGTATCCACATCCCTCTGCTATGGAGCAACTGTGTGCACTGGATGCTGCTCTGACATTAGTGTTTTTCTTATGGCTGTTTATTTACCTGAGAAAACAGGATGCTGAGTCTGACTTCACACACATCTTCTAACTGTAGGGAGCAACTTTGGCCACTTTGTACCATATTAACTGCTGAATCTACATCTTGTGTGTGTGTGTGTGTGTGTGTGTGGTTTTAGATAAAAGTCGATACTACCAAAATTTTCTCTTGGTCCTGAGCTGCTTGTAATTGAAAGATGACTCCACTGATAATGGTGTGTGTGTGTGTGTGTGCGTGCGTGTGCGTGTGCGTATCCACATCCCTCTGCTATGGAGCAACTGTGTGCACTGGATGCTGCTCTGACATTAGTGTTTTTCTTATGGCTGTTTATTTACCTGAGAAAACAGGATGCTGAGTCTGACTTCACACACATCTTCTAACTGTAGGGAGCAACTTTGGCCACTTTGTACCATATTAACTGCTGAATCTACATCTTGTGTGTGTGTGTGTGTGTGTGTGTGTGTGTGTGTGTGTTGGAGTACTGCCTGGTTCCAGATAATCCTCTTCTTAGCAACAGCAGTCTTTTACACATGACTGGACTCATTCGCCTTGCGCTCGATCACAAGCGCACACGTACACACACACACACACACACACAATTACAGACTCATCTCGTTGTACGCTATTGTTACACATTTATTATAGATTGACCTTTGCCCCAGTCAAATGTCTTTATGCTGCTGGACTTTTAACAGAGCTGAATCAGTAACTTTATCTGAATATTACTATATTACTTCTGCTGGTCTGAACATCAAGAGGAGTCGGTGTATTATATTTTCACAAACACACGGAATTCAACAATAACCCCATAATGCTGTGTCTGTAAGCTGTAGTTGAAGATTTAATAATTGGAGTTTGCTATTCTGATGGATGAGAATGAGGCCAAAACACCATCCATCACGGAAAATTTCTGCTATTGTTAGTCATTCTTAGAAGCTCTTCCATAACATCCTCCTCTCTATCTCAGCTTTCCTGTCTGTCTTTCCTTTCTTCCACAGTCACACTCTTTTGTCGCTGAGTAGTTTTTAAGGGGCCGGGCATTAAGATTGAACTCCTCCCCTTCTGGCTGGGATGAATGTAGGGAGTGAGGGAGAGAAGGAGCGAGAGAGAGACACAATAGATTTTAATCACTCATGTGGTTAAGAGCTGCTGGCTAGCCAAGCTCCACACACGCTCAGGGAAAAAAAAAAAAAAANAGGGAAAAAAAAAAAAAACAGAAGAGGGAAACTGTATGTGGTGGGGGTGAAAAGAGAGAAACAGGAAGGGAGAAAACAGTTCTGAGGCGGCGAACTTGAGAGGGGAGATCTCATCACTCACACCTCTGAACTGAAGACAAGTCAAGGCTGAAGAGGGAGAAAGAACTGACCACATCAGCTTCACACGGGCCAAACCGCTGCCACTCAAACATCTGATAATTAAAGACCAGCAAGAAGCCTGTGTACCCCATAAGCTTTATCCTCACTTTGGATTAATCAA
Source organism: Lucifuga dentata (assembly GCA_014773175.1). Taxonomy (NCBI): domain Eukaryota; kingdom Metazoa; phylum Chordata; class Actinopteri; order Ophidiiformes; family Bythitidae; genus Lucifuga; species Lucifuga dentata. The sequence goes on from VXCM01001383.1 coordinate 10,209, forward strand.
AAGAACAACCTAAATTCTCTTTGTCTGGGCTCTTTGGTCCAGCGTTCCATTGATTCTTCTGAAGAAGACTTCATCCATCCTGCCATCCAGACTGGAGCATGTCCTGCCAGCCCTGTCATCCCTGCCACTGATCCAGGCGGTCGGTATGATCTCTCACTACCCTCTGGCCACCCTGCTGCCCTGGCCCCTGGGCCCCCACAACCACGGGCCTTACCTGGACAGCACCTTGCTGCTGGAGGGGGAAGGAGGTGTCGCCCTGCAGAGGTANCCACGGGCCTTACCTGGACAGCACCTTGCTGCTGGAGGGGGAAGGAGGTGTCGCCCTGCAGAGGTACCAGCCACGCTCCCCGGAGAGCAGCCCGCGGCACTGGGTGAGCATGCAGAATAAACGATGTGTGCTTGCTGAAATCAGTTTTTAATTCTGAGAAGCACAGGGACTTATTGTTAAAGCAATCTGGCAGATGTTGGATAACCTTCCTGCACTTTCTGTTGTTGAGGTGATGCAGTGTTATTCAGTGTCAAAGCTTCAGTCGGTCTTGAGAGATTCAAGGAAAACCTTGAATTCTATTGTGAGAGACGGCAAAAGCAATTCACTGAGAAACAGCTCGGAATTATAAACATTTAAAGATATGCAGCACAGAGAATTGGTCTTTGTCACTCCTCCAAGGTCTGTTTGTGGATGTTTGTGGTGATTGTGAGAAAACTGGAGAGGGAAAGGAAAAGAATGATTGAGAGAAAGACAGTTTAAGTGCATCTATGTGTTGTGTGTGTGTGTATGTGTGCGTGTTTGTGTGTGAGAAAAAAGGGCTTTGACGACTGAGGTGCAAAGCAAAGCAAAGCTGTGGCTGCTGTGGATTCAGCATTTCTCGCCTGGCTGACAATAACATGGACAGTGAGGGAAACATCCTGCATCCCATTGGTGTTAATCTGTATTCTGCACAAATGTGTTGCCTGTGCAGTATATTTGAATGAGGGTCATTTTGAGATGTATAATTAAAAAAAAAAAAAAAAAAAANAAAAAAAAAAAAAAAAAAATCAAAAACATCCACAGTTTACCAGCATCTTTCCTCTTACTAAATGCTAGTATCTTGTTTTTAAGTTCAGTAAGGTCAGGTTTATGCTTACCTTTAAATCAGCGTGTGCAAGATGGCTGTTATGCGTATCCTTTAATTGAGCATGGCAGGATTCATTTAACATAATGAGAATAAAATCTGGACCTCCTTGTTTGCCGCCATCTTTGTTTATGCAATGGAGCAAAATCTGCTGTAGTTTTTTTTAACGTGGTCCAGGTGCAGACCAGAGATGTTTTATGTTTCGGACCTCACATTGCCCCCTGGTGGATGTAGTATTCAAACCTCCAGATCAATGGTTCCCAATCTTGGTCTTCGTGTGCACCAGCACCATCAATTCACCTGATGACCTAAATCGGTTGTGTTCACTTGACCAAGAGTTGGTGCTTCCTTGATCTTGATTGGCTAAACACACCTGACTGAGGTAATCAGGAGCCACTGCTGCAGATCAACATAAAATATGTCTCTTGCATAGAAAAAACAAGAGGAAGCATATCCAGAGGTAAAATCAAGTAAAAACAGGACTAAAGGTCACCCATATTTCACCTCTACACAGTGAAGTTGCATGCATCGAGTCTACAACTCGTAGTGCAATAATGCTAACTAGACAGTAAACTTTTGTGACACACTGAGGACAGCTGACCTCTTGTGAAAGTGGTCAGTCACATTTACTGTGATTACCACTTATTGCACGCACACACTGAGTGTATGTGTGTTTGAGTGAACTCAGGACTTCACTGACTGTTCAGCAAGTTCACAGGAAAGGCATTAGTCACCGTTCTTCAGTATTAATGATCCATGATGACATCAGCATGTATCAAAATGTGTCAGAAATGTTGCTTACATGTCAATCAGTGTACACACTTTGTTGATTTACCTCTAACTGACTCTTCTCAGAGGTCACAGATTCCTCATAACAGCGTGATTACCAGAAAACAGCTTGCAGCAACAGCTTATTCCAGCTACTTCAGGGAAATTCTTTGCACGTGTGCACACTGGGATAATAAGGCAGGGATTAAAATGTTTTTAATGTTTATGGCACAGTGGGATCGAGGGTGTAAACAGATCATGAGCCAACCTCTTTCATAGTCTAAAATGAGAAAACTACCATTCTGCTGAAGTGTCCTTGAGCAAAACACTGAACCCCCAACCTTTTCTGTTGGGGTTCAGGGTTGTGTAACTGACCTTTGACCTCCATATGGACAGGATTGCTTCCCAAATGAGGTCATTTTAATACTTCATTGCTCCCTTATTATTATAAAAATTTGCCTGCCTCACTTTTACAGACCATCCATATAAAATTCAGTCAGATGACTATCATGGTACTTAAAGGACCATACCATCCATTTTGCACATTTGAACCTAATATATTCAATTTTCATACACTGTTACGGTTACTGACAACTATTTCCCAAAGGATAAAACTGTATTTCAGTTTTCCTGATATTTTGCAAAATTTCTTAATTTTTCAAAATCAAATATTCAAGCGATACACCCACCTTAAAAATCGATGTTTCTCCTGCTAATAGTTATGCAAAACTATGAAATCATGGTTGTTTAAATTTTTCGATAAATGCAGGTCTTCTTTTGGGACTATATTCCCAGTGGAGACATACATTCACTCCATGCTTTTTATTGCTCTTAAATGCTAAAATTATGAAAATCCGAAATAACCTGAATACACATGTTGTTCATGATGATAACCTATCCTAAGAACGTTCAATTATCAACAAGTTGATTTTAATAGTGTACCAGAATGAACTGAAACCAATGGCTGTCTGGAAGGTAGGAAACATTTTTTTAACTCTCCGTTCCAGTAGTATGCAGTAGTATGCTTTGGGAAATGATTGCCAGTAACGTTACGTGTATGAAAATTGAATATATTAGGCTCAAACATGCAAAATTGCTGGTATGGTCCTTTAAATGGTGTTTTGTGCCTGGATGTGTGGGGATCATCCTCCTTGCTCCCTATCTGACATCCTGGCTGACGTATCTTCCGTGCTTCACAGGCCTGTTTCCTTCAATTGTTTCAGGGAGATTGGAGGCTAACACACATCACACACTCACAAACAGAGTCACTTAGTGTCACATTCATTCAGTTCACATGTGTTGTCTACGTGTCAGAAGACCACAACTTGTGAGTGTTTTAGAGTCCTCATTAAATGTCTTCAGTAAAAGTTTATAAGCATAAATAAAGTCATCAGTGGGATAATCATGCAGTTAGAGGTGCACGAGGACATTTATAACAATTTGTGTAAAATCAGATTTTTACAGTTTGATTTACTGCAAACATGTGAAATAGTTGGATTCAAGTGGAATGGTGAGGTTACAAGGAATCAAGTGGAATGGTGAGGTTACAGGGAATAGAGATAAAGAAGGTGGAGGATTTTAAGTACTTAGGGTCCACAGTCCAGAGCAATGGAGAGTGTGGAAAAGAGGTGAAGAAACGTGTGCAAGCAGGTTGGAATGGGTGGAGAAAAGTGTCAGGTGTGATGTGTGACAAAAGAGTCTCGGCAAGAATGAAAGGAAAGGTGTACAAAACGGTGGTGAGACCAGCGATGTTGTATGGCTTAGAGACAGTGGCACTGAGGAAAAGACAGGAGGCAGAGCTAGAGGTAGCAGAGACTAAAATGCTGAGGTTCTCTTTGGGAGTGACGAGGATGGATAGGATCAGGAACGAGTACATCAGAGGGACAGCGCATGTTAGATGTTTTGGAGATAAAGTCAGAGAGGCCAGACTGAGATGGTTTGGACATGTACAGAGGAGGGATAGTGAACATATCGGTAGAAGGATGCTGAGGTTGGAACTGCCAGGCAGGAGGCCTAGAGGAAGACCAAAGAGGAGATTTATGGATGTAGTGAAAGAGGACATGAAGTTAGTTGGTGTGAGAGAAGAGGAGGCAGAGGATAGGGTTAGATGGAGGCAGATGATTCGCTGTGGTGACCCCTGAAGGGAAAAGCCGAAAGGAAAAGAAGAAGAAGAAGAAGAAGATGTGAAATAGTTGGGTCTTTTGTTTTTCAGGAGCTTCCCAATGTTACAAAAGCACAAGCTGCATCAAAAAAAAAAAAAAAAAAAAAAAAAAAAAAAAAAAAAAAAAAAAAAAAAAAAAAAAAAAAAAAAANCTTTTGAGTGGTGACACAATAAAATACCAAATCATGAAAAAAAAAAAACAAAAAACAAAAAAAAAAACACGCAGATTGGTGCTGCATATCAGACAACTGACAACTTTAGAGAATGAAGTTTCTGTACTTTTTAACGTTAGCTAGCAAGCCAGCTTTTCTCAGCATTTGACGTTAAGAGTCATATTATGCGTGTTTGGTTATTATGCAGTCAAAGCTCTGGCTCTGCAAACTTTGTGAATCTTGTATATACCGAATGCAAATATATAATGCACTTTCCACTTGTTATTTTCAAAGTCCACATGTTAGCTTGTGCTGGACACTGCTTCCTCAGCCTCCAAGTTTTTCTCACGTCAGTTCAGTTTGTCCTACCTGGATGAGGTTATGAAACCAGGGCGGCCATAAAGGCAGAGATTGGACTGATAATATCTCTATAATCACCTCGCTGAGCAGTTATAGACAGTTGTTAGGTCCACAGTTCAGGTCAGAGGGACGGCAGGAATGCTGAGGTGTCAGGCACTATCACTGATCCATGTAACACTGAGAACAATTAGACTCCCACATGCACACACTCACACACCCACACGCATATTATGACAGAAAGATAGAGCGAATGAAATATATGACTATACATTTGTTTCATTTTAGCAGAGATATTCAGACTTTGAGAAGAAAGTGGGGCAAATGATAAGACCAGGTTTGAACATGAGGCACAGGAACAGAAGTGAGAGTCTTGACATTTGTTCTCTCAGCATTTCTCAGCAGGTTACCATAGTGCAGCGAACTCTGCTAATTACACTTTGGAGGTCCAGTGGATTCTTTTTTCTTTTTTTTTTTTTTTTTTTTNTTTTTTTTTTTTTTTTTTTACAGTACAGTTCTTTGTCAGTTAGTGATATTGTAATGTAATTAAGCTACAGGCAGATTAGTAAACCCCAGTGGAGGGAATATTAACCACAACATCGCACCCTTTAGCCGACAGTACCTCCATAACCGCAGCAGGTCATTCGCTGGAAATGCAGAAGTAACAGTTTGCCAGAATAAAGAGGGAGAAGGGGGAATTTAGATGTTTTCCATTGAAGAAGAAGAAGAGAGCTGAGTTAGCACTCCTCCTTCCTCTTTTCTTCTCTTTTGAGAGAAGTGCATGTTTCAGGCTTATGCTCGGTGACGTCTCAGTGTTTCCATTCTGAACATGTTGATTCTCGTCTGTCATGTGTTTTGATGACTTGACAACACGAGTTCAACTGAAGAGGTTCATTCATCCTGCCAAAGCTTTCTTCCTGAGCTTGCGTCAAACTTCGTTATATTAAACTACAGCGATGGTTCTCAAACTGTGGCACGCGTACCAGCAGTGGTACTTGAAGTGGCCCCTGGTGATATGCTAGATGAAATGGAAATTTTTGCGGAGAATCGAAGCAATAGAGATCTGTGGAAGTTCTGTGATTGTGGCAAATGACTCACAAATTACACATTTATAATAGTTTTTAAGTTTAAGCAGTATTCTTTTGATTAGTTGTGAAAATAGCCCAACTCATCCTATGTGCACACTTTGCACTTCTGTTCTGCTTGGGCATCAGTGATTGTAGACTATAAAGTGTGCCGTTTTCAGTAATATATACTGTAAGTAAAACAGAACCTTTAGGAAATGTCAATCATAAAGCACCAAATGAACCAGATATGAACATATTTCTTGATTAACTCAGTAAACTCAGAAAATACAGACAATTTTAATTTGCTTCGCTTCTCTCATTTCTGTTGTCTGTCCTTTTGTCTCAAATTGCACAATTTGCAGAATCCCAGACATATTTTTTTTGCCCTCCAAAGTCCAGATCTCTATCATTATTTTATTTAGTGGAACACTTAAAGGACTCTACTGGCCATTTTGCATGTTGGAGCCAAATTTATTCAATTTTCATACATGTAAGGTTACTGACAACCATTTCCCAAAGGACAAAACCGTATTTCAGCTTTCCTGATATTTTGCAAAATCTCTTAATCTTTCAAAATCAAATATTCAAGCAACACACCCACCTTAAAAATCGATGTTTCGCCTGCTAATAGTTACGCAACCTAATGAAGTCACGGTCATTTAAATTTTTCGATAAATGCAGGTCTTCTTTTGGGACTATTCTCCGGTGGAGACATACATTCACTCTATGCTTTTTATTGTACTTAAACTCTAAAATTACAAAACTTCGAACAAAAACCTGAATACGTCTTGTTCGTGTTGATGGATTACCTATCACAAGAATGTTTCAAGTACCAGCAAGTTGATTTTAATAGCGTACCAGAATGAACTGAAACCAGTGGCGGTCTGGAAGGTAGGAAAANAAGTTGATTTTAATAGCGTACCAGAATGAACTGAAACCAGTGGCGGTCTGGAAGGTAGGAAAAATTGTTTTTTTAATTCAGCATTCCAGTAGTATGCTTTGGGAAATGATGTCAGTAATGTCACGTGTATGAAAAATTGAATATATTAGGCTCAAACATGCAAAATGGCTGGTATGGTCCTTTAAGATGGTGTTTACACACTTGTGTGACCCCTGGCAGGTCAAGCTGTCTGGTGTCTTGTGAGTCTATAAAGGTTGGTATTGTGATCTCCGGCCTAATTAGGTCACATAATAGGAACAGTGTGAAAAGTCAGTATTGTGGCTGTTGTCGCTGTCGCCCAGCGTGCAGCCAGAGCCACGACAGGAGCTGCTCACTCAACTGGGGCAGAAACTCATCACTCCATATGGAGGTGGGTGGGTATTTTGTGGTGGTTTTGGATGTGTATATGTGTGCGTGGGTGTGTGTGTGTGTGTGTGTGTGTGTGTGTGTGTGTGTGTGTGAAGTTGGGGGTGGTTTGATAGGAGCAGAAGGCAACATGTGCAGCACCACTTCTTTGATATGGTTTGTTTCTGATGGATTGGTAGCTCTCTCCCTCTCACTCACTCACTGTGTGTGTGTGTGTGTGTGTGTGTGTGTGTGTGTGTGTGTTTGGGTGCATGTGGCAAGGTGCTTCTGTCAATAATCAGCAGCCCATATGCGTGTGGTATGGTACCAGATGTGTTTAACTAGACCTAATTTTCCTTCACACACACACACACACACACACACACACACACACACACACACACACACACACTCCATTTCCCGCTTGTCCAGGGTATAAGCCAGGACACATGGCTAAGATCAAGCTAGCATTGTGGCATTAGTGTGTGTGCATGTGTGTGTGCGTGTGTGCGCGCACGCATGTGTGTGTGTTATTAATATAAGTGGTCAGCATTTACACATTATACTGTGTCAGCATATTAATAATAAGGTCAAACTGACAAACAGCAACAAAAACACAAACTCAGTTCATTACAGAAACATAGCAAAGCAGCTTATCTTTATCTATGAATATTGCTTAATATCTTTGTATATTTCTTACATTATTCTGGATTGATATTATAGCAACTGTTACTGTTTGTTTTTGGCTGATGTTTGTGTCCAGTCTATGCGACAACACAGTAACAGTTTTTTTTTTTTTTAGTTCCAGCTGCAGTGTGTGTTGTTGTATCACTTACGCAGTTTCATTTCCTCCTGCGCACAAGCTTCACACTTCACACTGACGGACTGAATCCATTCTCGCTTACAATTAAAACCAGAAATGAGACAGTACGGGAAGTAATGAGATTTAAATTTGATTGTAGAAGTTGAAAAAAAAAATCTGTATTTTATCTGTTTATCAAATGAACTGAAATATGGGCCTGAACACGTTTAACATCAGAAATCATCTATAACTTACAGTTAATAGTTAAAGGTCTCTCAGTCAACAATCATATTTGATTTTCAGTGGTTTTGCCACCCTTTTGTTTAAATATAGATCAATGGTTGTATCTTTCATAAATAATAATAATAAAAAAATTTAAAACTAAAGTGCAACATAACAACGTTAGTGCAATATTATAGTTTTTAGCAGGATTTTTGTGTTTTGGTGAGGCAGCAGCCATCACTGATAACCACCTTCCTCGTTAATGTGTGTTGCATGTGCATGTATCTGGGGCAACAGATGGTCCTTCTCTCATTAGCAGGGGGGGCTCAGACAGACAACCGAGCCAGTCCAGACCAGTTTGTGCAAGGCTTAGCAGGGCTTAGATCTTGGGGGGTCATGGCTGGGGGACTCCTAAACACACAAATAGCTGGAACTACCTTAATAAACATTATACCATCTGAGTCATCTCAGCTCAGAATCAAATTATTCTCGCTTTAGCGCCAAGGCCATGTGGCCCCATATTTGAGGCTCACATCAGAGCCGTCATGCCTGAGTTACAATTACAAGTAGTCTGAGTTATAATGAACATGATCTTGGGAGATGAAAGTGGGCAATAGAAGTGAATTTCTGAAAGAACTGTTGAGAAACGGTGTGTTGCAACACTTGATACACCGAAACACTCCAGTTTGGAGGGTCAGCTGTGATTTTAATGTGGAGTGTAGAGGAGGGGGGGTCTCTGTCTGAAACACTGGACTTTACTGGCAACTGCGATGATGTCATCTATTTGGAGTGGGAAGGGGGGGTGGAGAGAGAGAGAGAGAGAGAGAGGGAGAACAATAGATGTGAGGATAGCAGAGACATGACATAAGAAAAGAGGGAGAGAGGCTGAGAGGTTTTCAATGTGGCTTCTAGAACAATTAGTTTGACTGAGCAAAGAACAGAGAGAAAGAGAGAGAGAGAGAGAGAGAGAGAGAGAGAGAGAGAGAGAGAGAAAGAGAGAGAGATTGGGAGGAGGGGCAGAACCACAGAGGAAAAAGAAAAATACATTCATTTGTGTTACTGTGAGAAGGAAAGAGCGTCAAACCCGTTGTGCACCTCTCAACATGGCTGACATTTTGTTCTTACCTTCTTACCTTGTAAGAATGAAGACGATCACGCATCTTCTCTTTATGTTTATGGAGTTATGGCAGATCATCCTGCACCATAAATCTGACTTCTGGGGCTTGTTGTCCTGGTGTTAGACATGCAGGCAAGCCTCGGCCTGGTCTGGTAGAACTGGCTGCTAACTGTGGATAAACACAGTGGTTTATGCATTCTGCCCCCTATTGGTCAGTATGCTCAAGAAACACAAACCCACCAACCCTACACACACACACACACACACACACACTGAAACTCATTCATATGTGTGATAAGTACATTTAAAGCCCATGCACACAGAACCTTGTGACTCCAAAATGATGGAATACAGACACTCATGCACGCAAACAGAAGAAACAGGTATGAAGAAGAACAGTGTGGATTTTCTTTTTTTTTTTTTTCAAACATGAATGATAGAAATGCATTAAGAAAGTGCATATTTTACACATGCATCTGATGCTCAAAGTAAAAACTGATTTTTTATGCAACAGCTTTCCACTGGGGATTTTGGCTCCTGGCGCTGAAATGATGTATCTTCTGTTCTGTTTGCTTGTTTTGAACAGAAAGAGAGAGCATTCATAGAAATATGAAATCGTTCTTTATCTGGAAACAAGAGCAACATGGTCCAGTTATTGTGTCATTCGCGCTTCTCTTTCCAACAAACTGTATCCTCTCACACTTTCTGTCTGTACTGTGATTTCTGACCAACTCTCACTTACTCCCTCACACACACACACATACACATACACACACACACACAGTACACACTCACACATGGTAGAGATAACGTCTTTTCACATAAATTCAAATAAACTCTAGTGTCCCACACTTCCTCTGATGTACGACCTTCTTATCTTTGACATAAAACACTCAGACATACTACCTAAGTGTGAGTGAATCATCTTTTCCTCCTCTCCTCTCCTCTCCTCTCCTCTCCTCTGCTTTTATGACCTTGCTACAGGCCAGAGAACCTTCCTAGCCAGTCAGGTATGAGGACAGCAGCCTCGCTGGAGTCGGGAGGCTGGAGGCAGGAAGTGGGAGATTTCCTGGAATGTGCGTTTTTTCCCCACACTGGTGCAATAACAGTGCGAGTGGCGCTCCTCCTGTTTTTGTCCCCCGCTCTCTGCTGCAGCTCCCTGCTCTGAGCTCCTGGTACAGAGAGGAGACAGTGTTTGGGAAATTCAATAATGGCAGGAACCCATTATGAAAAACGGTGCGGTCCTCATCAAGGGCTTTCCTAAGCATGACGACGTCATGAGTCTTACCAAGAAAGTAAAACTTGGAACGGGACCGTTATGCGTTGCAGGAATACCACTTGCTGCTTTCCAGGTCCAACACAATAACATACCACTGATCTCTGCTTTTCTTTAACTTTCACTTTTACATTGACTCTGAAGCCAATCTGATTATATTATCTAGTTTAGTTGTGACCTCTGGTTCTCAGCCTGATCCTTGAGTAACACAGCACTGCATATTTTGCATCCACACACTCCTAATTAACTAATTAAGATGTGATTAGCCAGCCAGGATCTGGAAAGAACCAACTATTGAACAAGTAAATACACCTGATTTAGCTCATCAAGTGTGGGTAGAACAGGGCAAGGTAGAAAATATGCAGTTTTGTGGGCAAGATCAGAATTAAGGACAGTTTATTTAGTCAAAAGTAACTCAGTACTCAGTATTCCTAATGAGTCCTCCTGTTCATCTCATGTAAAATCTTAAAATATGGAGCAAAAACTGGGTCAGAGTCTTTTATGATGGGCTAATTTATGAGCGTAATAGTGGTATCAATTATTCAACTACTAATTACTGCTACTCATTTACTGGTCCACTAGTCAATCTTTTAAGTATTTATGTAAAAAAAAAAAAAAAAANTAAAAAAAAAAAAAAAAAAGGAAAAATTGCTGTTCTGTGCAGCATTTCCACTACCTTAAGTTAAAATTGGGTCATGAAATATATACATTTGAATGAACATCAACTTTTGAGAGTTCTGCAACACTACAAAGTAGAAGAAAGATATCTGTAAATATGACAGGCATCACCGTTTTACTGATTATCTGCAGTAAATCTGGTGATGCTGGATAAAGTCATGTCAGTGTCTAGTTGTGAAGTCATCAAATTGTGATGTTTTACATACAGTATATATTCATTTAGCAGATTTAGCTTTCAAAAAAAGCGACTTATACGTGAGGTCTAGCAGCCTAATCTGCATGCCTTTGGACAGACATGGGGAGACGATACTAAGCCCACACAGAAAGCACTGGATTTCAACCCTGGACATTTTTGCTGTGAAGCAACAGCGCTAACCTGAGCCACCATGTCTAATAAGCTAGCGTAGCTTAATGTGCGTTTGGACCCAAGACCGAGAGGATAAATTTCTTATTCTGATCTGGAGTTGAAGGATGTGCACTTGTCTGCTCATCCATCGCACAGAGCAGCGACTGTCACATTTGTTGGATATTTTGTTTGCACTGAGGTATGACATCACTCCCACTGTGAGATCAACACTCCAATCCCCCCCCCCCCCCNTCCCGGGGCTGAGTTGGAGGTCACATGGGGTCACAACCTTCCCACTGCCCCCCTGGGCTTCCCAGAGCCACAGAGACCCACGTGAACACTGGGGCAGACCAGTCTGGGAACTGGAATCCATCCAGGATAAAAAGCCAGAACAGACAGCAAGCTGGACACACAACCAACACACACACACATTGTAAACGTGTACAATCACACATTACCACACACAGACGTACATTGGGCTTTCCTGCACTTTTACTGTCCTGACCTTCCATGCAAAGCTGGGAGGGAGTAGTGATGCCAAAACGGGATCATATGTGTGTGCGTGTGTGTGTGTGTGTAACAGTCACTGACGCTGTGTGTGACGTTGGGGTTACGTGCTCATGGTATGGGAGCCAGAGGAGTGAGTAGGCATATCACGTATGTCCAGCTTCACTCTCTCTCTCTCTCTCTCTCACTCACACACACACACACAGTGGGTCTCTCCAACTGAGTCAGATGACAATAAGCATCAACTTGTTCCCTCTATCACCTGACGGTCCATCATGCATCAGTGACATTTCATCAAAAAAATGGTTGCTCACGTTCAGTGTAGGTCTACCACCCACACAACTTGCTCCAAAAAGACCCTCACAAAGTCAACGCTCGATTCATATCTTCCCGTTTATTCACACAAGTGGGTTGTTTGACTATGTGTGCGGGCACATTCACAGTGGAACAGCATTGTCCATTCTCACACACTCGACCTATTCTCCTATTCTGTCACTGACAATGCACAGTGGCCACGGCATCTACAGCCTTCCTTGTATTGTCCCACGCAGGGAACTTGTGTCTGCAGCTGCTATGCCACACACATGCACGCACGCACACATGCATGCACGCACACACAAACACACTTAGACACCAGAACTAAAGCTTACATCACTATGTCCACACAGATGAAGCCAGTGTGTTAACATTTGTGTGAGAAAAAAGAGCAAGAAAACAAAAAATCTGTAAGAACCCAAAGATGAACCTAATCTGTGAAAATAACCCTGTAAAATAAAATAAAATAAAACTAAACCAAATTAAATTTATAATTACAATAAAATGAGAATTATGAATGAAATAAAATCTCAAAGAGTTTCTTACAGCAGCAGAGACTTTTCTTCTATCATGCAAACCATTTTCTGGTACAGTATGATTATCAGACACCACCAAAGTCAATAAAATTACTGCAAAAGCGTTAATTTATGTTTCCCCTGCTGCAACAAATCAATTACAGAAAAACTCCCAATAAGAGACATTAAAACAAATCAAAGATACTAAAACAAGAAGTTACATTAGTTTACTTACATATCATTAGAATTTATGTAAATGTGTAAATGTGTAAATTTTATGTATGACAAAATAAAATAAAAATCATAAAACAGCAGCAGCATCAAAACAATAAAATTTTTTTTTAAAAAAAGGGCCAATATGATAACCTACTTACAATTTTATTTGTATAGCCTACTTATTTTTACATTTTCAAAAAAATATGAACTAATGTTTTTAAAAGAATAAAACATGAAAAAAGAGAATGTGAATCTGAAAAGAATAATAATTTAAAACAAAACAAAAACCAGTTTAAATCACTTTGATCCATGAACTTCACAGCAGAGATTTATGCCAGATTTGTTGCGCAAATCAGAATGTAAAAACCACAGCCTAAGTCTGAGCGCAGACGCTGCGCCAGAGTGATGAAAGTCGGAAAGCGAAAAAAAAAGAGAAGAGGAGGAGTTTCGGGAACCGCTGTGAGTGCAGGAGGAGGAGTTTGGCCATTCAGTACTAGAGAGGGTTACTGACAGAGGGAGAGAGGAGGAGGATTTGGATTTTGGAGAGGAACAGACGAGGAGAAGATTGTCTTTTTTAAACGGAGGATTAAAAAGGCGCATCTTGTTCTTTTCCTTGGCGGACTGTTGCGGAGCTCTGATGCTGCTCCCGGATCATGAAAGAAACACTCACCATGAAATTCGCCTGGAAAACTAAGATGGTAAAGACATCAAAATGAAGTTTCACTGTTTCCCATCCTGTGGGCTGTTGTTGATTGTGTGGGTTTTTTGAAGCCAGAGAGGGAGGGGGGGTGTTAGGGCTTGGGAAAGTAGCGGATAAAGGAGAAAGAGGAGGAGGAGGAGGCGTGCAGAGGGGATAGAGTTCAAGGCTGAATTTTAATTGTCTGCTGTTTGACTTTAAATCTCGTGTAACCTACATCTGCTTGTTCGTAAGGATTTTGCGTAAATAGTTTGGGAACGTGAGGAAACGTGGGGGTAGAAATAAAAAAATCCCCCCGTGGACTCTGCCAGCATATGAACTCCGTCCTCTCGGTTTCCCCTCCCTGACTATGGATATGAAAACTTTTGTGTGGGGGCCCACAGTGAAACAGAACAATCGGCGAGGCCCCGGGGCCNTGGATATGAAAACTTTTGTGTGGGGGCCCACAGTGAAACAGAACAATCGGCGAGGCCCCGGGGCCATCGCTGTTTGTCTCTAAGCGGGTCTCAGCTGCGTCCAGGCGAGGAAAATCACACACACACAAAAAAATACCAGAACAACGCCACAGATTTACAGATTTAGCACCGCTGCTGCTGTTGTTATCCTGAGAGTTTTGTTTCACACACAGCTGACAGACAAAAAGAGATTAGCTCTATCTGAGGGAGGTTTTTGTTTCATTTTTGCTTCTGTACTATCCTCCACTTTGTGAGCATCTTCGTCAGAGGGATCCAAGTTTTCCATATGTGAGAGTGCAAAGAGTAAACGACTCATGTCCTGTTTACCTTGAACCCAGACTCATCTGATATGCTGTCCTCTCTGTAAACTCATTCATGTCTGTTCACATCTCTTCTGATGGGCTTGTTTAAGCTTTTTCCATGTTAGTGGATAGAAATATCTAAAGTAGTTACACAAAGATCCACTAAAGCTCTAAAACCCCTCACTGAAAAACAGCTTGGGCTGTCCAGCTGACAGAAAGCAGGCTCTCTCTCTCTCTCCCTCTGTCTCTTCTCTCTCTCTTTCTGTTTGTGTGTGTGTGTGTGTGTGTGCAGGCTATGAACTCAGCCGCACAGGCCAGCCAACACTCAGACCTCCTGCTATTGTTTTGGGAGTGTGTGGACAGCATGACTCATGGGCTGATGTTTTTTGTTTTTTTTTTAATCTGTCTCTGTTAGCCAATCAGAGAGACATTTTCACATTGTGAACATGTCAGGGGACAGCAGCAGCAGCAATGGCTGTGAGGCAGAAAGACACAGACAGCAGAGTCTGTCCATCCTCTGTAAGGGACCCTCATCTTTCTCTGTTCTTTATTGTTTGCAGTGGGCTTCTCCATTTCTGCACGAGGCCTTTTTGTTCAAACTTGACTCTTAACACAGCACCAGTTATGGCAGTGTGCCACCGGCCTTCAGTACTCGCTATTGAGCCTGTTCGTGGTGGCTGTGACCCTTGACCCCTAGTTGGCGTCCATTCTGTTTGGGGGGAAAGTGCATGTTGTCATTAAACTGCGTAAATGGGGAAAGTGGGAACAAGTGAGAGTGATCTTAGCTATGATACTATGCGTGTGGTGTTTATAAAGAAGATGTAAAAAAAAAAAGTATTCAGACTTGTTCAGATGTTTTACTTTTAAATCAGTACCACAAAAGAAAACTAGGAAACTTGAGGTATTCATGATTTTAGATGAGTTGAAAAAGGAGGAAAATAAAGACTAAGAAAGAAGAACAAGGAAGGAATGGAATGGAAAAGCAAAGGAGAAAATGAAGGAAATGAAAAACTCGGAAGGAAAGATGAAGAATGAAGGATGGAAATAAGGAAAGAATGAAGGAAATAAAAAGAAATGTGACTAGTGAAATTTATGAACTTATGAATGTAAAAAAATGAATCTGCAACATCAATACAGTCATCAGATCCATCTGAAATGAAGCAGAGGAAAATATAAACTCTCCAAAAATGGATAGGATTACCTCAGATTTGTACTTAAGTACAATAATTGATTTTATATAATTACTTTGTTAGCTACTTTCCAACTCTCTCACTCTCTCTCTGTTTTTGTCTCCATGTTTTGCTCTTTCAGCACTGTCTGCAGGAGTTTCATGTTTTGATTTCACTCATCTCTGTCTGTTCTGTGCCCTGCAGCTTGTCAGTGTCGTG
Organism: Lucifuga dentata; assembly: GCA_014773175.1. Lineage (NCBI taxonomy): Eukaryota > Metazoa > Chordata > Actinopteri > Ophidiiformes > Bythitidae > Lucifuga > Lucifuga dentata. The sequence continues at coordinate 25,947 of VXCM01001383.1, forward strand.
ATTTACACAGTGCGTATGGGTCCATGCCTGTAAGAGGAGCACAAATCCATTTAGTTTTATTAGCGTGCTTATGCTGGAGTATCATTTTATCTTGGCACAGGTTTGTTATTAAGATATCTTGCACATTGGAAGAAACGCTGATAGACTCAGACAGGAAAAGTTATGCAAATCTCAGTTGTTTTGTTGCGTAATGGCTTGTTTGGGAGATTTACTGCCTCTAGGCCTTCGTTTCTGCTTGTCTAGAGAGATGGAGACTTGTTGAAAGAGATGGATGGGGATGAAAGAGGAGAGAGATGGAGGGAGGGAGGGAGAGCTGGTTTGGAGTCATGATGGGGGTTGGGGAGTAGGTCATTCTTGTGCTTTTCTTTCTCTAGTTTGTTGGAGTGTTGTGCTTCTCTGATTCTTCCTTCTGCTCCTTCATTATTAAGTGATCATATTTTCTTTGGTTTATTTTGCTAGTTTTTTTCATTCTGGTAAACTACCAAAATCACAGTAACCTCTCCTCTCCTCTCCTCTCCTCTCCTCTTCGATCCGATCCGATCTGAGTTTCCTAACAGCTTCCCTGTTTTTTTTCCCTCTCCGTGCAGAGCTCGGTGCAGGACTGGGGGGAGGAAGTTGAGGAAGGAGCCATTTACAATGTGACACTGAAGAGGGTTCAGNAGGACTGGGGGGAGGAAGTTGAGGAAGGAGCCATTTACAATGTGACACTGAAGAGGGTTCAGATTCAGCAGGCGGCCAACAAGGGAGCGAGATGGCTGGGGGTGAGTAAGCCTCTCTGATCTCCATAAAGTCCTAATTGATCGAGGATAGAGTCAAAGCTCTTTTGAGAAGATGAGGTCAGAACTGAACTAGCTGCAAAGCAAATTATTTGAAAACCTGATGCTTTTTCTACACTCTGCCTGTTGAGAGTGAAAACATGGACACTATACTTTTTATTCCAAGCAAAATAGTCTTTATTTTGGAACTTATTAGATGTAGATGTTCATGTATCAGATGATGGAAATCCACTGCAGAGCTTAAAAAGAGAAAAAAGCTAAACTCTATTGTTCGGAGCAGGGTGGTGTTTTCAGGGGCGTCTCTCAGCATTGTGCTCCACAAGTGCTGTTGTTTTAACATTTGAGCTATAATTCTCCCCGTTTAGACAACACCCTGAGCTAGCTGCTGAAAATCAACACTTTCACCAGACCCGGACTATTTAGCCAAAGCATGTGATTTCCTGACTTCCCTGGCTGCCAACAAAACTGCTCATTCCCCTGTAATAGCAAAGTTTTATGAATTGCTGGTATAACAAAAAGGCTGATTAAAGGCTTTTCCTTGAGTTGTGCACACAAAGCATTGTTGCTGCATCTACTGTAGTGTTTATATTCCCATAATAACATGTGCTGAGACATAATTATACATACAAAAACAGCCAACTACCACCAATTAGGGGCATTATCTTTAGTTATAACTTCAACAACTTTAACCTAATTTATGTGCAAATTTACACACATGAAAACAGCAAAACAGAAATTACAGCTGAAATCGATGGGAGAGATTAAAACACACAGATGGGGGTCTCGCTTACACACAAGGAAAAAATAGGATGTTGTTTGTTTGTAGCCCTGTTGTTTGTGGTGACATGGGGGGAAGGGGATTGCCTCATTAAAGGACAAAATAGAAAAGAACTGAGTTTTTTCTTACCAAGACAGCATGAGTTACCAACTGTGTCAGAACGGATTCAAACAATGTGTGTATTTTGTCCAGTAGTGTCTATTGAGTAGAGTGGAATAGAAAGAAGCATCTGTTGAGACAACAGTGTATTTACAGCAAACAGTAAGTTGTCAGTGAATGAGCAACTTAAAGGGTATTTATTCGAACTCATACCTCTGCCAAGGCTGAACAGAATTGTTCTTGTTCTAATAGTACACTGGCCAAAAGAGAAAGAACCAACTACAATAAACATCATATTTTTTTTGGCTCTGTCTAATTCCAAAACTATTGGCATGCTACAGAATCAGTATCATGTCAGCTGTTAGTGGTTGTTGGTTGTGCCCTATTTACTACTGTACAGCAGTTCCATTAATGTTCCCTCTGTCCAAGCATATATTATAGTCCACCAGATCTGGATACTTACCTGGACAAAACAGCCCCTAGTGATAGTATGTCATGGAATAATAATAATGTATTAATATAGTCCTGTTTTCTTTAAATTGAGATTGGCGTTTTACTTTTGAAGAAATTGACAAAAATATCCAAAAAAAACCCAAAACAAAACAAAAAAAACAAACAAACACCCTATCTCATAATATTACAAAATCATTAAAAAAAATCCTGAATCCACCCTTGGATCCAGATCAGCCCCAAAATTTAATGATTTCTTCCCCAGGCCATGTCCCGCCCTTGGTTCATATTGGTTCTTAATTTTATGAGTAATACTGCTAACAAACAAACCAATAAACTAGCTGACACCAGTGAAAATATAACATCTTTGACAAAGGGAATTACAGTCAGTGCAGCTGTAGACACCAGTAATGATGTAATCTGGACCGTGTGTGTGTGTGTGTGTGTGTGTGTGTGTGTGTGTTGTGCATGAATGTGCGTCTAGGATAATAGTCGGTGAAGTTGGCTGTTGTAGTTTCTAGTTGTCATTTGCATGATATACACATTGGGGTAGCAGGTCTTTACTCTGCCTGTGTGTGTGTTCATGCACAGTACTGTATGCTGGGTTGCCTCATAGTGATAAATAAAGTCATGGCTGTTCTTGTGTGTACTGACTCCTTATCAGAGGGAGGGGGTGGTGGTGGGAGAATTTGGCTCTGCTGTCCTCCTGTCTGTGGAGGGACGGCTGGAGGAGGGGCCCGCTGTGATTAAAAGCAGATTGGAGTGTTTCCTGTTGCAGTTTACAAACTTCACCAAGGCCTCTCTCTGTCTTTTTTAACTCTCTTCCTCCCTTTTTTGTCACCACCCGTTCTCTCTTTCACAGGAGTCAGCAACAGTCGGACACATCTGCTTAAACCAAAACTAAATATTGGTCAGATTCGTCCTTAAACTGTTCTCACCCTCTGTATTCTTCCTGTCTTTTTTCAGGCATTCCACTCTCTCAATTTCACAGTTTGAATCTTACCTGTAATCAATGTCCAATCTTGTACATCCTGTAAAAGAATTTCATATCCCCTAACTTACAATGGAAAAGGAAAGCATAATAGAGCTCCTCAGAATGGTGTAGAAAAAATATGACACACCAACAATGAATAAATAATCACAAGCATTCAAAAAAAGGAAAGCAAAGAAAGTGAAGATACTTGCAACCACCTCAAGTTATTACAAAAAGAGTACAGCTCAGTTCATTTCACACTAATTCAGCTGCATAATAAATATGTGTGTGTATGTGTGTGTTTCTAGGCGGAGGGGGATTGTCTGCCCCCAGGCCACACAGTAAGCCAGCTGGAGACCTGCAAAATCCGAAGTATTCGGGCTGGAACACTGGAGCGTCTGGTGGAGACGTTACTGACAGCATTTGGAGACAACGACCTCACTTACACTTCCATCTTCCTGTCCACTTATAGAGCCTTTGCAAGCACTCAGACTGTACTGCAGCTACTGTTAGACAGGTAGGGCTGGAATATGGTTGTTTTTAAGTAAATCCCTGCCAAAAGGCAAGACAATGTGTTGAGTGGTCTTTCCTTATGTGCTTTTTGCAGATATGGAAACATGGAGGAAAATGAGCAAGACATGGGCAGACGCCAAGGCTCCGAGACCAAAGGAGCCATCAGAAAGTAAGATTTTAGACTTCTCCACTTCTTTTCACTTGCCCATTTTTTTTTTTTTTTTACATTTCAATCAATTCCATTTCCCCTCCCCTCTCCTCCCCTCCGTCTTCACAGTGCCTTGGCCTCTATCCTGCGTGCCTGGCTGGACCAATGTCCAGAAGACTTCCAAGAACCTCCAAGCTACCCCTGTCTCCATAGGATGATGGACTACCTGCGGAGGGCCCTGCCAGGTTCAGAGCCTCTGAGACGGGCAGAGAGCCTGCTGGAGCAGCTGCAGAGTCAAGCCTGCATTGATGACACTGATGGTAACTCATCAGTTATCCATCTATGATATATCGCACTTTGATATCAATCAATCAATCCTTAATGTCCTCATGAGGCAATTTGGTGTGTAGACAGCAGCTAAATAACACAGAATAACAGTTGACATCATACAGACAAAATAATAAAAACCTTAGGGAACTATTAATACAACTCATGGCTGTCGGAGTGCTTACTGTACATCTGATGGTCTTACACTGAGGAAGTTTGTATCTCCGATCAGAAGGAAGCAACCAAAATTCACCAAACAAACAACGACTAGTCACATAAAGTTGAGATATTAGTAAGATCAGTGCCAACTATCTTACTACACATTTTAACAATATTCCCCAGTTTACTCCTATTGTTTAAAATGAGATTCCTGTACCAGCAAATCAAAGAAAAGGTTAAAACAGATTCGATAAACAAAACATAAAACATTTTCATAAGGTTAAAACTATGGCATTTTCTTAAAAAAGCGTGCAGACAGTGGAGAGATTTCCCTCAAACAGCATCAGTATTGGCCTCGGAAGTTAATTTTACATCAAGTATAGCACTCGGATACTTATGTTGTTTGACAACTTCTTGATGACAGCAGAAAGAATGGGTGGGGGAGTTCTTACGGAAATCAACTTTTTGTCTTAAGAACATTAATATTTAAAAAGGACCAATCACACCATTGGGAAAACATGTCAACCACTCATCTTTAGTGTCAAGTATGTTATACTATAAGTCAAATCAACTCTCTTTTGGCTGCTTTCAGCTGGTTTCCAAGGCAGCAGCTCTTTCTGCCTGGGGGAGGAAGAGGAAGTGGAGATCGAGCTCCAGGAAAACTTCCTGTCATTTGATGCCGACCTAGTGGCCGAGCAGCTGACTTACATGGATGCGGTAAGAGACAGAAAGCAGGGATGGAGGGGGATTTATAGTGTTGGAAGGAAGAGTTTCATGGATTACATTCCTGTGATGTTTCCTCGCTGTTGTTATCGTAACATCACACATTCTTCTGCTCCAGCTGCTGTTTAAAAAGGTCGTACCCCACCACTGCCTGGGGTCTATCTGGTCTCAGAGAGATAAGAAGCACAACAAACACAGCGCCCCCACCATTCGCGCCACCATCACTCAGTTTAATGCCGTGGCGGCCTGTGTGGTCAGCACGGTGCTGAAACACAGACAAATCAGACCTCACGCCCGAGCACGGGTCATCCAGCGCTGGATAGACATCGCTCAGGTCAGCAGAAACACATGGACACACACAAACATGCATTAATACACACAGAGCCTTCCACTAATATGAGCAGCCTTGGTAAATAAAAGCAAAATGGGCTATGGAAAAAATGCTTTTATATTTGTCCTCTTAAGTTTTCATTCAAAATATTAACAAAAAAAAAAACACATTTAATTAAAGTAAATTAATTGAAAGGAAAAATAAATTATTATCATGAAAGAAATATTTTTCTATGTTACTCTATGTTACTTGGGTTTTGGGGTCAGAAAGTCTTCAAAACTGCAATCAGACACCACCAAGCCAACTGAGAAAAATATTTTGTTGCATGATAAGAATTTCATTTTTCTTTCAGTTATTTTACTTTAAATCGAGGTTATATTTTTGCTAATACTTTGAATGAAAGATCAAGTGGATAAACAAAGACTTTTTTTCACAGGCCAGTTTGCTTTTATTCACCAAGGGTGCCAGTATTTGTGGAGGGCACAGACATACACAAGCAAATGATCAAATATTAGATAATTATGACTGACATTTTGTTCATTTCCTTCCAGGAGTGTCGAATACGTAAAAACTTCTCATCTCTGAGAGCCATCGTGTCTGCGCTGCAGTCCAACCCTCTGTACCGGCTGAAAAGAGCCTGGGCCTGCGTGCACAAGTAAGACTTTTTTCAGTCAGAATCTCAGATGGAAAAACAATACATTATGTGCATTAATTTCAGCTGTGTGGTGGTGTCTTATATGTCCATTAACCTGACATTGTTCTGTGGTTAACACAGAGACAGCATTCAGACTTTTGAGGAGCTGTCTGACATTTTTTCAGACCACAACAACTACCTGACCAGCAGAGAGCTACTCATGAGGGTGAGCCCTAACGTCTTCATCTGTTTTATTCCAGAGATAGATATGTAGCTTCCTGCTTTCCTTTACCCCACTCAGCAGATAGCTCACTTACTTTACATTTGTACATAATGAGCAGTCCTCTGAAAAAAAAAAGAGTGTGCTTCCAGACTATAAGACCATAAGGAAATCATGGAAACATTGATTGGTTATAATGAGGACTAAATGATGAGGACTAAAGCTGGTCTCTGTTTCCCCACACAGGAAGGCACTTCAAAGTTTGCCAGTCTGGAGAGCTGTGCCAAGGAGCACCAGAAACGAACCCACAAGAGACTCCAGCTGCAGAAGGAAATGGTGAGACAAAGGACCTTCAGCAACAAATGCCAGACAAATGGATCTTTTCAAAGAGAAATAAAACAGAGCTTTATATTTTAAACACTACATTCCTCCAAAACAGTGTACTGTAAAGCCATTTCTGGCTTCTCCAGGATCATGTTTCGGCCTGTGTTGTTTTATGTGAAACCTGTTTTGTCACGATGATGAGAGTGTAAATAAGGCTCTGAGCTTAATGTGGCACCTTTAATATGTTTACGTATACTTTGTGTGGTTTTAAAGGCATCAAATAACTTTTCTTTCTCCACAGGGTGCAATGCAGGGAACAATACCATACTTAGGGACATTTCTAACCGACCTGACCATGCTGGATACAGCACTGCCAGATCTATCAGAGGTAAAAAAAAGTTTAACACCTGCTGAATGTGTGTATGTTTTCACTATTTGAGTGCATGTGTCTGTGAGTTTACAGACCTCTGTAGATCTGAGAGTCTCTCTGTGTACCTGCTGTCAGAAAATGAGGCGTAAGTTTCCATGAGTGTGTGAGGAATTTTGTCGGTCCATTTTTGGAGCGGTGCACCTAATGCTGTTTGTCTAAGAGGCCGCTGGTATGTGATGTGTGGAGTCTGACAGCGTGCTCTTTGTGTCCTCCACAGGGTGGCCTGATCAACTTTGAGAAGAGACGCAGGGTGAGTTCATCTGACACAGCGATCACACGATAAGCCAGACTGACATGTTGCATCCTTAAAGGAGCATACCAGTGATCATGTATGTTTGAGCCAACATCTGCAATCCACATACATGTTACATTACTGACAACCATTTCCCAGAATATACTAGTTTAGTGGTAAATTTTAGATTTTTTTTTCCTACCTTCCAGACTGTCATTTCAGTTCATTCCAGTACGCTATTAAAATCAACTTGTACGAACTTGAAACATGTTTGAGATACATAATCCATCCAGAGACACAATGTCTATTAGGTTTTATTTAAACTGATTAACATGGAACTGCATGGAAGATGATGATGCCTCCACCAGGAAATATAGTCCCAGGAGAAGACAGCTTTTACTGAGAAATTAAGATGACCATCCCTTGTACAATCGTGTGCACGTGTTAGAATGCGAAACATTGAATTTTAAGGTGGGTGTATCACCTGAACATTTGATTTTGAAAGATTATGGGATTTGAANACATTGAATTTTAAGGTGGGTGTATCACCTGAACATTTGATTTTGAAAGATTATGGGATTTGAAAACAACAGGAAAACTAAAATCCGGTTTTACAGTATGTTTTGGAAGTTGGTTGTCAGTAATGAAACATGTATGCGGGTAGTTTGTACTACACTCAAACATGCACGATCATTGGTATGGTCCTTTAAAACATATATTGTATGCCAAATATGTCTAACATTGATGTGTTTTTCTGTCCCTTTGCAGGAGTTTGAGGTGATAGCTCAGATCAAGCTCCTTCAGTCAGCCTGTAACAGCTACTGTCTGACTCCTGACCCGGCTTTCCTCCGCTGGTTTAAGAGCCAGCCACAGCACAGTGAGGAGGAGAGGTACGGCTGACATCTCCTGCTTTACTCAGAACGCCTTCTGTGCTTGATTCCTGTGTAATCCATTTGATAACAGTGAATCAGTGTATGAGTACACAGTCTGTCGCTCACACACACACACAATAAAATCTTCTTTCTCTCCTTTCTCCTCAGCTCCCATCTCTTCTTATGTCATAATCTCTGTTCCCTACTGAGCTATTGTACGTGTTGTTTTTGTGCTGCTTTGTGAGATCTTTTCTTCCTCTTGCTCCTCCTCCTCCTCCTCCTCTCTGACTTTCTCTTTCAGATTATCTGAATTCACAGTTCCAAAATCCAGTACTCACATGGCTGTTTTTTTTTTTTTTTTTTTNTTTTTTTTTTTTTTTTTAATTTATGGTTTGTGCCAGTGGTGGAAGAAATATTCAAATCCTTTTCTTAAGTAAAAGTTGTAATACCACATTGGAAAAATACTCAAATATAAATAAAAGTCTTGTATTCTAAAGCCTATTTAACTGAAAGAAAACAATTATTAGCACTAATATTTACTCAAAAGTACCAATTGTGAGAAATCCTGTGTTAACTTATGAAAATCTCCAAAACTGATTTTGGAATTAAATAATAAAAATTAGTAACCACATAAAAACACTGCAAAATTGGATGTATAAGGCTCTTTCATGAAATCCCCAATTTTGGCCTTTTTAATACATTGAGATCCTCTACAGGTGGAGCAAATTTACCAGTCTATTTCCCCTTCAAAATTTTGTTTTACATAACATCAAAAATTCATTGTGCCACCAACAGATATACAGTTTTGTTTTTTTTTTTAATCTTGTCTCACATTGAATTAAAACTCTTAATCTTCAAAGTAATTAATAACTACAGCTACAGTGGAATAAAAAGTACAATAACATTGTCTAAAATGTATTGGAGTATAAGTATAAAGTAACATATAAAATGGAAATACCAAAGAAAGTATCTCAAAACTATCCTTCAAAGTTATTACTTGAGTATATGTATGTAGTTACTTTTAAACCCTAATTAATGCCATTTCTTTCTTGCAGTTATTCCTTATCCTGTGAGATTGAAGGCCTTGGTGACAGCAGCCCAACTTCACCTAAAATTCGAAAAAGCATGGTGAAGAGGCTCAGCCTGTGAGTACATACAGAAAATATACGATAATACAATAACAGAGGTGGACAGGTTGAAATGTCTTGTGAGCTTTAAATGACTTCTAAATACATTTGCTAGGCTTACATGTTTCACGTGCAGATGTTATACTGTCTTATCTGGGGTCACAGAGCATGGAATGACTGTGATCTGTTTATTTTATATTAAATAATAACCCATTTCCTGTACTTTTCAGGCTTTTTCTTGGCGTAGACACAACCATAGCCAGTTCTCCAGTCAGAGAGACGCCATGCTCACCTCCTACTGGCAGCTCAGGGGAAAGCATGGACTCCGTCAGTGTGTCTTCTAGTGATTCCAGCAGCCCTTCAGACAGTGAAGGACTCGCCCTGACCCACGCGTCTGGCAGCCAGCACAACAAGGTGGGTTTTAACATTATACAGTGAGAATTTTTTTTTTGCAATCCCCTTTTTCTTTATCTCTTTTTCCCTTTTATTCTATAAAATGTATTTGTGACTCTTGTTTCTGTTTTCTTAGCTATCAGAATCCTCCTCTTGTACTTCTCTCCACTCCATGGACACCAGCTCGTCTTCAGCCAGTGTCACAATGACCCCTGCTTGTCCCTCAACTCCTGGGCCCCCGTGCACCCACAGACGCTCCATCTCACTAACTCCCATGTCACCGAGCTCCCCGAGCCAAACCCCAGCATATAACACCCAAGCCCAGGATGCATGCATCATAAGAGTCNCCGAGCTCCCCGAGCCAAACCCCAGCATATAACACCCAAGCCCAGGATGCATGCATCATAAGAGTCAGCTTGGAGCAAGGCAACGGGAATCTCTACAAGAGCATACTGGTGAATATCTTTCTGTGTGTGTGTTTGTGTGAGAGTGAGGTCATTGCTTTAGACAAATTCAATAAAACTCATCATGTCCTAATTTCGGTCTGTTCCCTAACCAGCTGACCAATCAAGACAAGACCCCGGCTGTCATTTCTAGAGCTATGGCAAAGCACAACCTGGAGGCGGACCCAGAGGAGGGATATGAGTTGGTGCAGGTCATCTCTGAGGAGAGAGGTTGGTTCTAGTGATGGTCATACAAGTTTTTCTGCAGAGCACAGTGGCCATTTTGAGATATCTCTGCACCAGGTCAGGTTCAGCTTGACTTTTTCAGCCTTGAGTTAACGTGCATCAGCCTCAGCTGTACTTGGTCAGTTGTAGCTGTGCTTCTACAACATCAGTTGCACTTATAAGCATCAGACTTCAAGTAAGAAAGTAATGTCAAGCAGAAGCTGATGAAGAACAGCTGAGGCCAGTGGATAGTTCAACTAAGCTTGACAAAGTCCACCTTGATGAAACTTAAAGGACCATACCAGTGATTTTGCATGTTTAAGCCCAATAAATACTACTCATATACACGTCACATAACTAACAACCAGTTTCCAAAATATAAAACCGTATTTTAGTTTTCCTGTTTTGTCAAATACCCTAATCTTTTAAAATCAAATGTTCAGGTGACACCCACTTGAAATAAAATATTTTGCATTCTAACACTTGTGCTCGATCGTAGAAGAGACGGTCATTTAATTTTTCGGTAAAAGCCGTCTTCTCCTGGGACTACATTCCCTGATGGAGGCATACATTGTCTTCCATGAGCTCCATGTTGATTGATTAAATAGCTTCTTTGACTAAAAACCTAAGAGACATGACATTTGCTGTGATGGATTATGTATCTCAAGCGTGTTTCAAGTCTCTACAAGTTGATTTTAATCGTGTACTGGAATGAACTGAAGCCAAAGGCAGTCTTTAAGGTTGTAAAAAAATTCTGAAAATTACAACTAAAGTAGTAGAGTTTGGGAAATGGTCAGTAATGTAACCTGTATGTGTGTTGTGTATATATTGGGCTAAAATATACAAAATCAGCAGAATTGTCCTTTAAGCCAAGTCATGGCTGAGTCTAAGATGTCCTAAATGGCCACTGTAGTAGGCCCATAAAGTCTTTCTATCTTTGAGGGTCAGCGTTTCCCAATCATTCTCTATGCATGTATATCTTGTTAGGATAATTCAGCTCTACACCTTCTCAAAGATAAGTAGCTAAATATTTGGCTTTCTAGCCATGTTTGAACAGCTGTACTAACTTATCTCAAATCATATTTTCAAAGACTGTATAATTCTAATGCATATAGTCAGAGAGTTACAGTAAATACAGTAAGCAGAAGCTGTTGCAGCAGTTACTGAAACTGTGATGTACCATGTCCTTTATTTATAATTCAGCATTTTCACCCATCAGGTGTTTTCCAGACTTACACAGTAATGAAGCACGATGACCACGTATTGCTGACTAACAGCATAAAACATTAATAACAGAACTTAAAGTTACTCACATTCTCTTATTTTCCTCTCTCCTCCAGAGCTGGTGATTCCAGACAACGCCAACGTGTTTTATGCCATGAACACCTCTGCTAACTTTGACTTCCTGCTACGGGTGAGAGGCTCAGTGGGGCGGCCGGTCCAGCTGCGTAGTCGATGTAGCTCCACACTTCCTCGTGCCCAGCACCGCTCCAGCCTCTCACTTAGACTCAGTAAGGNATGTAGCTCCACACTTCCTCGTGCCCAGCACCGCTCCAGCCTCTCACTTAGACTCAGTAAGGTCACTCTGTGACCCCGGACTGTAGTGACCCAGCAGTTTGCCTTTACATCCTTAACCCAGGAGAACAGAGGACACAGGCTGGATGTTGACTGTTGAGTATCATTGGAGAGGCTGGACAGCTGAATGGACAAATGTATTTGAGAAGCTCTGGAAGGTTGCCAGATTTGAATTTTGAGGGATTCTCAGACTCTTAATGAGCTTCACTGTGACTCCTATCTTGCCAGTCAAGCCTCACCTTCTACTGTAGCATCACCTTCCATCCTTTTCAGACCTTTGCCAAAACCTGTTATGGACCATGGATGTATGACTGCTGTGCCAGTGGGACTAAACTTTTTGATTTGTGATGCCTGTGTGAAAGAGTGAAACAGTGACCCCAAGTAGTCACCACTCTTTATAACAACATGTTTTTGCACACTTAAAGGAGCAGCCAAACTCCTGACCTCCAACAGTATTTGGATATGAAATGAACTCCTTTTATCCTGTGATGTCTGTGTGGCTGAATTCCCTTTTCTGGTAACAAAAGGGGATGAATGGAGAAATAGAAGTTTAAAAACAGATGGATGGGTGAATAGGAGATGTGAACTGGGTGCCCAGCACTTTTGCCTTTATAGATGAATGAACATACTTGTGACAGTATTCTGAATGACTCACATGTTGATTGACTGACAGGAGCCATGATATCATTATTTTCACTATTCGGCCATGTTTACATGTCATGTCCAGCTGTGCAGTGTACACAGGGTGTTGTTCTGCCCCTCTCACGTTGTGAGCTGTGTGACGAATGCAATACTGCATTCTGATTGGTTCCGTTACTTGGTTTTAACAAGTCCTTGGCAAATATTGAAATGCCCTTAGCTGCCCTATCTTTAGGGCGTAGAGATACAATTTGTGCTGAAAACCCAGATAGTAGTTCCCTCACATTGCCTTCTACCTCCCAGATATCATCAATATCAGGTTATTTGCAAAAAACAAAAAAACAACAACAACAAAAAAAAACAGCCTCATTGTATCATCTTTGCTGTAAATAAATGCAGCAAGCATTTAGAGAGGAGGTATACAAGAACACTGGGGTGGGGTGGGGGACGACTGACTTCCTGGGACAGGAAGCAACATGCAAACAGTTTGAGAACTGATGTACATCCTTGCCCTTTATTATATGAACATTAGAGTTGCACTTGTTGGTGGGTAATAGATGCCGTTTGAATGTGAATATGGAAGAATGAATGAGCCGCTCTGATAGAGGTTTGCTCCCTCTTCACTAAATGAAATACTATTTTTTGTTTTGTAATTGTTGCTTTTTCTATGTTTTGTATCATAATTCAGGCCAGAATATGTCAGTTTGAAGACTGATTTACTTTTTACTGAAGACTGATTTACTTTACCCCAACTGCTCTCTCCCCAACTCTCAAGCAAATGTGCACACGCTTTCACTCAGTCACACATGTACACACACACACACACACACACACACATTCAAAAGCCAGCCACCTCTAAACATATTAACACCACTCCTGCTGATCGTTCAGGGTTATGGCTACACTATAGTGCCATGATCAAATGGTATCACAACTGGATAATATTCTTGGGTTAAACAGAAATCACACGTTCACCATCAAACTAAAGGCTGAATGTCACTTTCTGTATTGGGAAAAGTTGTTCAGTTTAAAGATTTATTATGGTCTCATCATTTTTCTCCATGCAGCACTTCACTTTAAAATGTTACTCTCAGTTTCTGTGTTTTTCACTGCCAAAGATTCTTCCTCTACCTGAATAAATAAATTATTATGATTATTTGTCTTGATGATTCTTTGTCTTGATTTGATTTCACTCTAATCTTTAGACTGTAAGCAAGGCACATTGAGTATCATAAAATGAATGACATTTCCGAAATCTGTTTATAGTTTTTTTCTGGTAATTCCAGCCTGATTTGAGTACAGATCATGTCATCTAAATAAATTAGGCAGATGTAGGATGAAGATCAGATCTACAGACAACATGGTCCTGTTAAGGTTCGACTTTGTCAGTAAAAGGACTTATTTCTGGACAGAGCCCAATTTATTTTGCTGAGTGGGGGACATTGCTGCTGACTTGAATGCAGCAGTCATGACTTTTCTTTCCTGAAACTGGTTTGCTGCGCTGGTCAAACCCTTTTCCAGAAATTCAAAGACAAATGGGCATTCCCAGGATGAAACATTTAGAATAAGGATAGTTGCAAGTTGTTTTGTAAAGCTCTGAAGCGTTGTAGAATAAACATGCAGCAGTTGTGTTGCAATAGAGTGGAATAATGCAGATTTACGGCAATTTCACGACTGTAGCGGGAATTTAATAGTTCCACTGCAAAAATACACTCCTCAGCACACACATGAAGTACATAACACTCAGCGGCGAAACAGCAGGACAGGCAAAACAACGCGGAAAACTGCTTGAAACATTCTTCTTCTTCTTTAAAATTTTATGGCGGTTGGCAAACAACAAATTGGTGCATTACCGCCACCAACTGGTGAGGAGTGTGGATCTGGATTCAATTATTTCTTTAACAAAAAAACAAAAAACAAAAAACAAAACAAAACAAAAAAACAACAATAATAATCTCATATTCTAATACTTTACCCTGTTCTCCTTAAATAATGAAACAAAAAAGAATAACATAAAGCCCCTGAGCTTTGTTGTAACATATCTTTCAGATTAAATTTTACCTTTCTCTCTTTTAGACTGTTCATCAGCTCCCTTCTCTCCTCTGTATACTGTGGACATTCTGTCATTACATGTTCTATTGTTTCATCTACATTGCAATAACTACATCTTCCTGAGTTATGTTTTCCTATTTTAAAAAGTGAAACATTCAACCCTGTGTGTCCAAACCTCAACCTCCAAATGATTGTTTCATCTCTTCGATTTCTACCTGCTGATCTCATTTTCCCTACTGATCTTTGAATACTGTAATACCACCGTCCTCTTCTTTCCTCATCCCACTGTTTTTGCCATCTTTGATTAATTGACTGTTTAATTATGCTTTTCATTTCTGATTTACTGTACTTTATATTTATATCCTCACACTGTTTTCCTGTAGCTTGTTTAGCTAGTTTATCTGTGATTTCATTTCCTTTTATGCCAACATGAGCTGGGACCCATAAAAACACCACATATAATCCCATCATGCAAATTCTATACAGAGTCTGTAAAATTTCAATCGATATATCTGATCTACTTTCGCTTGAAACATTCGATGGGCGATGAACAGTTTGTTTTTCGCAGAACAGCTTGTTTACAGTCACGTGATTTTGTGACGTCATCCAGCGGAAGTGGTGGGCAATCTGGCCCACTGCTTTATCAGCGGCCAAGAGTTTTTTTGTTGTTTTTTTCAAAACTTTATTGAGTTAGCGGCAGCGCGAGATTTTGAATGAACTCGTGACGAACTGACAACGGTGACAAAAACAAAAAGAAGAGGAGTTAAATCTCAGGCTAAAAAAAGGGGGGAAACAAGAAGAAGAGGAAAAGAGAAAGCAGGACCGAAGTAAGTGGTAATTATGACAAACAAATGAAGAATGTAGTGCAGTCCATTTTTGCAACAAGATGAACTGTTTGCCAAATGGTTTGAAGTAACATTTTCCTATATAACATGCAGCTAACTTAGTTCACATTGTTAACTGAATTAGTTAGTGAGATGGCTAGGCTAGCTAGCTATTTGTTGTTTACTTTGCCGTGAGTTCAGGTCATCCTAATGGTATTAATAGTGATACACATCTTTTATATTCTCTCTCTCTCTCCCCCTCTCTGTTTATATGTTGTTGCTTTTTTTTTTTAAAGAAGTTGCATCAACGTCCACCGCCAACAGCTGTGTCCACACACACCATCACCTGCACATGATGATGAAGACTTCACATCACATACCAATTCAACCACCACACCTCCATCACTTCACTAACTTCGAGGTAAGGTTATGAATGTCATCTGGGAAAAGTAGTCCAAAGGGCCCCAAGAAGTTTTATTTATTTTTTAATTTTTTGGCCTGGGGACCCCACAGACACTAGACTCACCTCTGACAACACTTTTAGGGTGGTTATTTTTCCAGCGAACAATTTTCAGTTCTCACTTTTAGGATTTGCAGACTCCAAACTATTCATTTTCTGCAAGGTTTTATGCTCTCAGTTTTGACCACTGAATGCAAACTCAAACTGAAAGCAGAACAAACTGTTTTGGATTTAAAGTAGAGATGAAATGTTATTCTGTTCGACTTCTCAGTAACATCAGGTGACTTACCAGCATGCTCCTTCAGCGTTTTTATTCGTCTAAAAGAAACAGTGAAAAAGGTCTGACCTTTACAGTCAGATATGACTATGTCCTGTCTGATTGTTGTAGTTTTATATTTTGAGAACTATGTTTTGTTTTTTCTTGAATCCTGCACTTTTTTTTTTTTTTAATATATAGTTTAATAGTTTGGATAGTGTCTAAGAGATGTGCAGGAGCATCATAAGCTGCTGCCTACTTCTCCTCATTGTTTCCTTTCCCTGCAGCTTTCCCTCCATATGTGAAGCCCTTTAAAAGGCTAACCAGGACATATACGCATCTTATAGAAACAGCAATGTGAAATTAAAGGAGCATCCTAGTGATTTCACATGTTTGAGCGCAGTAAACACATTACTGCCTACTGCCTACTATTTTCCAAAACATAGGCAAGGCAAGGTAAGTTCATTTATGAAACACCATTCAGACACAAAGGCAACTCAAAGTGCTTTACACAGATGTAAAAAGACATAAAATTATGATAGAGAAAAAAAAACTGAGACATGAAATGTGCTTGAGACAGGTCATCTATCACAGCGAACCAAACATCATTCTTGTTTTTTTGAAACTACTTCATTTAACCAATCAAACATGTAGCTCCACAGAAGAAAATGTATGTCTCCGCCAGGGAATATAGTCCCAGGAGAAGACGGCTTTTACAGAGAAANCAGAAGAAAATGTATGTCTCCGCCAGGGAATATAGTCCCAGGAGAAGACGGCTTTTACAGAGAAATAAAAAGTGACTGTGCCTTCTACATTCGGATGTACATTGAATCAGGTGAGTGTATCATGTCAGCATTTGAATTTAAAAGATTAGGTGATTTGGCAAAATAACAGGAAACTAAAATATGTTTTTTTTTTTTGGAAAAATGGTTGTGAATAATGTGACATGTATGCAGGCAGTGTTTATTGAGCTTAAACATACAAAATCACCGGTACTGTAGCAAGACCTTTTAAGTGGGACACCAGATTGATGTAGTCCATTGAAACAGACCTTGGAGAAGTGTTTGTGTGTCTGTGTGATTGTGTGTGTGTTCAGGGGAAGGGTGAGCAGAGCTTATGGTCCATCTGTTCCTGTTTCCCCACAACTCTACGCGGTGGCAGACAGTGAGGGAGGCTGAAGCAGACCTCCAAAACACATTAAAACACATGATTTGAATCTGTTTATTTGGCGCAGATGATAATTAGTCCATCTGCTTTCCTCTTCCCTGACATGCAACTCAAGCATCAAGGATTCATTTATCTGTCAGCCAATTAATCACCTGTGCATTTTGATGCACAAGTAATTAATGGATGTAGTGCAGAGCTAAGTTGATGGCATCATCCACAGACCTATGAGCTCTGTAAGCAAACTCCAGGGGGTCCTGGAGCGTTGGTGGCTGTTTTGAGGATGAGTTTCTTGAAGCATTTCATGACTACAGAAGTTAGAGAAACTGTCTGTAGTCATTTAGGCTGGAGATCTTCTGCTTTTTGAGGATGGGGATGATGACTGACGATTTGAAGCAGGCTGGCACGATGCACTGTTCCAGGGACTGGTTGAAGAGGACAGCCAAGATGGGGGTTAGATGATCATCATAGTGCCTGTGTAACTGGTGAGACATGTAACTCTTCGCAAATCAGCTTTAACTGCTAACTTCAGTTTTAATATAATTTTTGCAACTTTACTTTTTTTTCTTTTTTTTTTTTTTTTTTTTTACTGGATTTGGCTTTCAGTTGCCATCTGAAAAGCTGCACTGTAAAAATTCCATTACTAGAGGGAATGAAAATTTTGGCTTTTGAAAATAAACATTTTTGAGAAAACAGTAAACAACAAATGAGGCCTCAAAAATGGCAAAAGATCTCAGACTAGTAAAGACTCAAACAAAATAAATAAATAAATAAATAAATCTCAAGTATTTACTTAATAAAATAATTCTTCCAAAGAAGAATTACTTGGCTTACAGTATTTCTGTAAGCCAACATTTGTTGTCCTGTCTAGTAAAGGATTTTTCACTGTGCAGCTTTTTAGATGAAAAATGAAAGAAAAGAATTTAATGACACGTAAAAATTCTTTAAACTCCAGAGGATTAAACTGGGGTGACAGCACACTAAAACAAAAAAAAAAAACACAACTTAGCTGAAAACAAACGTGACAAAATATAACTATTTATTTACCAAGTTGAAAAATTGATTTATAATTTGTATCAAATAATGGAAAAGGCATCAGATGATTCAGACAGATAAAAGATACCAACATGAACAGCAGATACACTGGAAAAACAATCAAAGCTACACTTTGCTTCATATACAAAATCAAGCCAGAATATCCTGAAAACCTGTGGAAAAAGACTTGAAACACGGTCTCAGACGTGTTGATGGCTAGGAATATTAAGTTGAAAGGACACTGTGTGAGGTTCAAATTACTTAAAGGACCATACTGGCGATTTTGCATGGCAAAGCCCAACATATACAACCTGCATGTATGTTACTGACAACCATTTTCCAAAACATAAAACTGTGTTTTAATTTGCCCTGATCTTTCAAAATCAAATGTTCAGGTGATACATCACCTGAAAAGTCAATGTTTCACCTGCTAACACTTATGCACGATTGTACAAGACATGGTCATTTAAATTTCTCTGCAAAAGCCATCTTCTCCTGGGACATTCCACAGCAGAGACATACATTGTCTTCTGTGCAGTTCTGTGTTGGGCCGGTAAAATAAAGTTACTTCGACAAAAAAATCTTAATAGACATTGAGTTTGAGCTGATGGATTATGTATCTCAAGATCGTTTCAAGTATCTACAAGCTGAGGTTTAATAGTGTACTGGAATGAACTGAAACCAATGGCAGACTGGAAGGTAGAAAAAACAATTCTAAAATTTACTGTTCCAGCATGAAAAATTGCCAGTATTGTCCTTTAATTCAGTTAATCATACCAAATTCCTCTGAGATTTTTAGCCATATGTGCCACATTGAAGACACTTTCATAAACATTCAGAGCTGCACTTTGACCTTTTTTTTGCCCAAAGAAAGTAATGGCAGAAAAACTGGACTGAATGGATTTCACCATAATGGTGAATATAAAGATAAACTTGTAACTGAATTTGTGATTAAACCCAAAATGAAATAAGCAGGACAGTCAGCTGATACCAGTTTTTTTTTTTTTTTTTTTTTTNTTTTTTTTTTTTTTTTTTTACTGATCAAATAACTGCAACAGAACAGGACAAAATATATTGATTAGTGATATTTCCCCAAATGATGAAAACAAAAAGAACAATGAACCAAAATGACAATACAACATATCCGTGATAATTTTCAGTTTTTAAAACCACACCAGCAGCTAAAAAAAAGTACTGCACTCTACATCACTCTGATACTCATAACTCTGATATTCTAATACCCATAAGTCTGATATTCATAATAATTCTGATACTCATAATTCTGATAATCCAATACTCATAAGTATGATACTCCTAAGTCTGTTACTCATAATTCTAATACTCATGTCTGAGTAGCAAAATCAACAGTCAACCAGAGTTCAAAGTGTTACTAAGGTCTACCATAATATCTCTCCAAATTAAGTACAAATATTTTACCATCATGTACAATGACTTCTTTTTTCACCGTTTAGATGATAAAACAAAGTTGCGATCTAAGCTTTCTTGGTCAACATTGACAAATATGCATAGCTGTATAGATGAAAATTATATGCAATTGTTGTAAAAAAAAAAAATTGTAAACTCTTAAGAGGGAATAAACGAGATGGAGAAAGTCTGGAATTACACACAACCACTAATTCTGAATGCTTCCAGACAACTTTATAGGATGGGGATGATTTTTGGTTAATCAAGGTGATCAGAATTTGAAGCAACATTAAAATAAGTAAAGTGCCTCTCAACTATTAGTCAACAGTTTTCATTCCCTTCCTAAACTGAGAAAGTCGCTGGAAATAAGTAAGATGGCCTTCAGACAGATTAAGAGAAAGAAAAAGAGAAAGACATAAAAGCAGGCTGGAGGTAGAAACGCGGCTCCTAGTTCTGTTCTTGAAATGTTCCAGACATTGAGGGCGATGGCGACTTCCCTCACAAACTACCGGTTTGAGGCAGAAAAAGAAGAAAACTAAACCAAAAAGGGCTAACAGATTTTCAGATCTTCTCCTAAAGCAGGTCCGTAGAGTCTTCAAACTCTGTCCTTTGTGAGCTTAATCTCATTCAGTCAGGGATCCAGGTGCAGTGAGGACTGAAGACAAAGTGGAACCAGAATAGAACCAGTTCGGGGTGTAATGGTTCACCAAACAGTTTGTAATGTGGTTCATTTCTAGGATTAAAAAAATAGATCAATAATGAAACTAAAGCCTCACAATAGCGGAACTTGTTTGGAGTTATAAAAATCTTTGCTCAAAGGATCTGAGCAGCGTTAGCCGATTGAATCAAAAGACACAAATAAATACAGTGAAACACACAGAAGTTAATTTCTTATTGATTACCTGAGCAAAACAAAATGAAAGACAGACTTGAGGCTCAAAATGATAATTCAATTTTCATTTGCTTCATTCATTTCATTTGCTAGTTCACATATTTTCTTAGTTTTTGTGATAACAGATATGTCCACGTTTTAGGTGACAGTTCACTTTCAACAAACTTGTTGCTGTTTTGATGATTAGAAAACCAAAGTACTCTGTTTTAGAAGGACGATGGCGCTCTGAGCCGAAAGCTTCACGTGCTCACATTATGCATTTAATTCGGTTTAAAGGAAAAAAATATTTCAATGTAAATTATTCTTCTGTTGACAATACCCATATCACACAGTATAGAAATATACTGTATATGCTGCCATATAATACACAGTTGTTGTATTGTTAAAGTATCTGCTGAAAGACGACATAATCTTAATGTATTTTGTGATAAAATATTACACACACTCACATATACACACAAACATACTCCTTCTTTCCTCTATATCTGGGTGAGTCATAAAGGCACACTACACCACACGACAGAGCAAACACGTGAACCATTACACCCCTAGAACCTGTGGCAAGCTGATGGAGGTTTTACGATGACTGGTGGAGACNAACCATTACACCCCTAGAACCTGTGGCAAGCTGATGGAGGTTTTACGATGACTGGTGGAGACGTTTCCATCTTGAAGAGAGAGCGGAAGGTTCTGTGGGAACGACGGTGATGATCACGACGATGATTCCAGTGCTAAGGTTTGATGATCAGGTGTGCTGCACCGCCAACTCCTGTCCTATGAAGCGGCGTAGGCGCTCCAGATACTGGCTGTACAGTTCAATGTCATTGTGTCCCGCGCCTTCAACCCACAGAGGCTCCACCGCTTTGGGGCAGCGCTCGAACAGCGCCAGGCCGTGGGAGAAGTCGATCACCTCGTCCTCCGTGCCATGGATGATGAGCACCGGAGATGTGATTTTGGACACTTTCTCAATGCTGAAGTGAAAAGAGAAGGCAGAACAAAAGTTTAGTGGTAGCCATCGTTTGTTCATTTTAGCCCTGAAGTACTTAAAAAAATGTCTTTAATGCCCTTAATTAAAATGGAGAAATGATACAGACGTTTAACATGGTACAGCACTAAAACAAGCAAGTTTATCAAAGCAATGGCATTTCTAGAAACCGCATTAGCTACATTGTTATACTATATACATTATTATACTATATACATTATTTCTAGAGCTGTGAATGCAATGATGCTGTTTGGCCACGTTTTGCCCACAGGGTGAGTGGCTCAGGTATAGTTAAAAGAAAAACTCACGTTTACTGGTTTGAAACCAATCTATTATTTGGTGTTACTTTTAAAACGCAATGTGTAGTTACCTGCAGACTGAGAAACAATGATTAATAACTAGTAGATTTGAAAAAAAAAAAAAATCAATAAATGCAAAATGCAAAACAATAAGATTGCAGGAATGTGGACTTGAACTTGCATATGAGCATTTTGAAGAACAAGAAGAGTCGAGTGACAGATATGAGAGGTGGTGGGTGAGCAGCTGATCAGTGGGCTTACTCGCCCACTCTGAGCTGGAACACAGGAAGCTTCTTAGTTCACTATGCACACACGCAGAGTGAGTGAGGCATTCCCTGGTTCCTACCACCTCTTCTCCTCACCCACTCAAACCATCTGGGATTTGATTCTATTCAGGCTGGAAATGGCTACCATGGATTTCGTCAGAATTGACCACAAAGGCTAAAGTGAGAAGACATACAGGAGACATGGAGCCTCACTAATAACAGCGTTTTACTCTGTCTTATTACCGTCCTGCCAGGGGAACTGTTTTGTGGCCATGGCTAAAAAATATAAACACAGTAAGAACACATTTGAGGGGGCTTAAATTACAAGTCACGACAATTACAAACTGTAGTAATTACTACAATTACAAATCACGTGTGGCACCAAATCAAATACAAAGTCCTACAGAATATAAAAAGATCTAAAAAGTTTACAACCAGCCACGTGTTCTGCAATGCTACTTATTATTATTAAAGATCATATCACTAATTCTGACATGTTTGTCTGAGCTTGTTCTCATCTTAACAAACATTGTTAGCATTAGAATTTATAACATACACTACAGGCCAGAAGTTTGAGACCAACCCCAGAGTTAGCATGACCAGACTGTGAACCGAGTTAATCATATGATATGGGAGAAGGCAGACAGCATTGAATAGAATGTTAAAACACATACTGTAAGTAAGGGAGTTTGGGTAAGGGCGTTAGAACACAACTGGAGTGCCAGTGCACTACTACAGACTGGGCATGCCTTCATTAAAAATCATTTCACATTATGTAGCCATAGTGGCTACATAATGTGCTCTTGTTGACAAATTCTTCTTGAAAACTAATTAGTTACATTTATTTTATATATATTTTTGTCATTTCCTGTGCAATAAATTGAAAAACAAACAGTGCATTGATGATTTTTTTTTTTAAATCTGGGGGTGGCCTCAAACTTCTGGCCTGCAGTGTACACCTGGACAGTCTCATCATAAATGTTAAAGAGGTGTGGAACAAACCTCTGAGACTTGAACATGCTGACGCAATGTCTAGTTTTGCTAAAATGTCTGTCTTGCTCTCTTGCAAACCATTCAAATCACAAAGTAAAAATCCTTTGTAATTTTCTTACTTTTATGTAATGAATGTGCTCCCTACGGATGGCTCTGATTGGATGTACTGGAGGTAAAAATAAACAGAGACGGGACCCATGTCAAGAAAAATCTCTTCCAAAGCAGAAGGATTTTATATTACCGGTAAGTCAAATTCAACTTATAACTACAATAACAGTAAGTAACTTGACCAAAGTGGACATCTACAAAAATGTGTATGAATTATCTCTGCCTGGCAACTCTCACTTGCCAGGCAGTCCAAGTGTCCATTAATAACTATCAACATAATTCCATTTAAAAGTTCTATAAAGTTATGCACACAAAGTTTAAGACAGAGATGGTCTCGTGTTGAGAAGTCAAAATTTCACTTGAATGGTCCTTTATACCTGCTGACAGTGACTGATTAAATTACTATAGTACATTTAATGTGACTTGTCATAATTTAACACTATCTAGATTATCTGCAGATTAAACTATGGACTTATTGAGCAATAATAGGAGACTTGCAGGAGGAGGTCTGATAATTATTGGTGTGAATAATGAGGGTTATTATATTTGACATTATGATATGTGAACGACGCAGCACGAGTCTTTGTAGAAGGCCACAGAAATGCAATTTAGACATGCATCACTGCAGCTGAATAACATCTTTCAAAAAAGGGGCCAAAATGAAAATGACGGCTGTGCGAGGGGAGATCATGCACCGTGGAAAGATGCTCCAAACTAGAGATGATCCAAAACAAAACAAGAATAGTTATTTTAGTGCAGATGTTTGTCTTGGATAAGAAATCCTTTCACAACTGAGAGCTGCAATTATGTTGTTCTGTTGGCAGCTCTGTAATTATGTGGAAATGCCAACAGAGCCAAATAGTCTTTAAACGTGTGTGTGTGTGTGTGTGTGTGTGTATCATATCTCCATGGCCGCCTTATTTAAGGATTTTATGTGGAAAACAGTGTAAAGATTTCATTTTTATATGGGAGAATTTCTTTTAGAAAAATTTGATCCTTACAGCCAAATTCATATTATAATTACAAGTCATGTGTAACATATCACAAGCAAAAAAAAAAAAAAANAAAAAAAAAAAAAAAATATATACCACAACTCAAAACACACATATCGATGAATACCACATCATCGGATTTTAAATGATGTCAAACAAAGAGTCAAACATAAGTCTATAATTGAGGCGGACAAAATGTTCCAAATTTGCATGAGTCAGATACTCACTTGGGGAAAGCGTCGAAGCAGTAGGTTTTCTTTGTGTCGGGGAAAGCGACTCTCATGCCAGACGTGAGAGGTGAGTGCAAGACCACTGCAGCACACTCATAGCGTGACGCCAGGTCCACAGTGGGCACGGTGCCAATGCTCTGTCCATATAGGATAATGTGCTCGGGGCTGATGCCATACCTGCTTACAATAAGCAGCAGCATTAGCAAAGCCTGCTAATATAAGCTAAACATGCCAAGTGCAAGACTAACAACAACATGTGACAGTTAAAAATGTTTACTGCTTTTAAATAAATCAGTTGATCTTCTGATTAATGTGTTGATTATTCAATTAATCATTTAGTCTACTAAATGTCACCATGACAAATTGCAAATAACCAACAATATTTTCATTTCTTACTTTGAGAAGCAGACAAGAAGGCAAGATTTTTAAATACACATATTTATAGATTTTGAAAGCGAGCAAACAATTGGTACTTTTACTTAATGACACCTATTCAATTAGCAAAATTCTGATCAATTTTCAGTTATCATGCCTCAGCTGGCCCTCTGTCTATCTCCCTCCACCCATGCGACTCTTTCTCCTTTGACCCTGCTGCATTCGTCCTGCTCTGGCCCAATCTTTGCCATCTTTCTTTACCCAATTATCTTTATTTAACCCTCCTTCCTCTCTCATCTTCATTTTTCACCCTACCTTGCTTGTTTTTAGTAGACAAGTGTTTCACCATAACGCATCTGAACCCTTCAACATATGTAACGCTTAGTGTTGAGACACTTATGATAAAGCTAAACATACGGTAAGTGAATCCTGCTGCAACACTGCCAGACACACAATTTCAATCATCAACTTAAATGTGTATGTAAACCGATTCTCTTGCAGCGTACCGTGTGCGCAGGGCGTGCCAGGCAGCGTCTATGTCTGCGTAGAGGTTCTTCTCAGAGGGCTTGCCCGTGCTGACACCGTAGCCTGAGTAGTCATAGGAAAAGATGTTGCAGTTGATGCGAGTGCCGAGGCCGATGTAGAAACTGCTCATCTGACCCAAGTCCACGGCGTTACCGTGTGAGAAAAGCACCGTGAACCTGAGGGAGTTAACAGATGGAGGAATAGGGTTTGTGCAGGGTCAAATAAAGAAAATCCAAAGCATTACACCCCATCAACAAATTAGCTGAAGTATATACTGCTGTTATTATATGACATATCCAGATACATTTTGATTTACAGAATGATCCTAGAGTTGATCCTTCATCACTTTCAAACCCTACAATTTATAGTGTTGCTAAATGAGCAAGATTACTTTATAGAAAATGAACATCTTTAACTAATGCTTTGTTCAGGTGCATATGACAGATGATATGCATAATCACTAGAACTTCTTTTGTACTGAATGTGTTGCAATGTCACGGGCCCATTTAACAATAACATGATAACAGAGGGAAAAAGATCAAATTCATCCACGAATCTGTTGTTAAGACCGACAAAACCAGTTTTCTTGGACTCTGAGCCAATAGGGCTTTGACTGAAACTGCCATGTGTTGTGAGATTAGTTTACAAAGATGGAGTCCTGACAAATGACTCTTACTTCTAGACATTTTGTACAACCTGAGAAGCAGAGTATCCACTATAATCCCTGGGTATTCTAACCTGTGCCGTTATTCATGAATGCATGTTGCTCCCAAGAGCAATCTGATACTTTGTCTACACACTGATTGTTTGAGTTCTTCCCACCGTGGTTTCGTTTATGAGCCCAAATAGTTTTCGGTTTTGCTCCTGGCTTTCTTTATTTCAAGTATGGCATTGTAATGACTCGGCCATATCAGGTCTAATTTAAATTCATTCTTGTGTAATACTAGATAGACATTAGTACAAGGTAGACTGTAACACAAGCCTGTCCATTTCTTTTTAATTGATTTGGTAAATTAGTCAGCAGCACCAGAATGAGCACTGAACTTAAGCCACATACTTTTACATGTCAGCACATGAAATATAGGTGATTCTTAGGCTGAATGACACGATTACTACTCATAAAATATCTGCCAAAAACTGAGGGGCACAAACCTATAGGAATGAAGGCCAGACAAAAGAAAATGTTTAAATATAAAACTCATACCTCGCAACAACATATGACTCTTGTTATCAATGTCGTGGTAAAAATCACAACCAGAATTACCAAGCATGGTAGAAAGGCTGCATTCAAGTTCATACAAAGCAGCAGATTTTAGAGTTTAATGAATGAAAGAAATGGTTAAAAAAAAAAAAAAAAAAAACAGATTGTGAATAAAAATGATCCACTGAAAAGCAGGAAGAGAAAAACTTTGAGTCAGCTGAGTCAACAGGGAAACAAGTCAGGGAAGCAGACCTGGATGCGAGGAGACAGAGTTCAGAGGAGACAAAAGAGAAGGGTGGAAACGTCTCTAAGGAAGTGTGACACACTGACCTAAAGAGAAACAGGAAAGGGTAAGCAAACCCGCTGATCTAATGCACGTACCAATTAATTTGAACTCTACAAGTCAACAGATAAATTCACTCAAAACAATGGCAAACCTTTAAAAAAAAAACCCTACCTGGCATTAGGAGCACAGCGGATGTGCATGCAGCTGACTCTGTTCCCTCGGCTGGAGCGAGTGAGGAAGACCTCCGTGGTGTCCAGCTCTCTCTGAGCATACTGAAACTCTGCTCGCTCTGTCAGGTGGAGCTTCCATCTCCCCTCCACGACCCCAGTACTGCCACTTCCCGAAACCGCCGCTCCACTCCTCGACCGCAGACTCGAGTTCCCCATCGCCCCTGGTGCGCCTGCCTCTGGGTCTGGAAGAAAGGTGTATGTGGGCTCAGGAGGCAGGAAGGCGAGCTTGGCTGCGATGCGGTTGGGACACGGCGGGCAGCAGAACAGGCAGCAGAGCTCACTGAGAGAGAGGCCATTCATCCTTCACTGTGCAGGAGGACAAGAGGATCAGTGTGCTGATAACTCCACATCATCCCACTGTTAAAACAACAATCTATTTATTACAATGTAATGTACAAGGCTCTCAGTTTGAAAGCCACAGTGTTTACAAAGGAAAAAGTTTAAACAGCACGACACAGAACAATACATATACTGATTAGTCCTTTACAGTGATTTACCAAGTTATAAACCCAACTATTATTCAGTTTACAATGACTTGAAAGAGACACTTGAGGAGTTTTGGGTTGGTTAGGCTCTGTAAGGAATTCACGAGATATCACTAGAGGCCCTGGTAATCTGTGATAGGCATTTGTCATTATAACAACATATTGTATAAAAAACACTGAATCAAAACTTTGTTACAGAGAACATAATCAATAGCTCAGTGTAAGATGCAAGCGCGTCACTCAAAACATCAGCATAAGACGTAATCACACCTACCTGTTGAATAGAAAAGCTCACTATGAGCAAAATAAATAAAATCCAACAAAGAAAACTCTTTAAAAAGTCGGACACATCCGCAAACAGGATGCGGTTGTGTCTCCTGTCAGCAAGGAAAAGCAGACTTCGGTGAAGCCTACCAAGTTTTATTTACAAAATATGCGGGCTGCTTTCTGCGTGGTGACTGAAGTCCAGATCACATCCATCTTGTCCACTTGTTTTAGATACGTAGATGTCGTAATGCTCCTCAAACGCGAGCTGGTTATTTTAAGAAAACAGGATGCGTTCCTTCAGTTTTATACTTGTGTTGACGCCAATTTAACAAACGATTCCGCACGACTGACGGTCGAATTCACAAAACAAACTCTCAAGCTTTTCACAACCGTAATGCCGTTTCCAATTGTACGAACTAAGAGTAGCTGTAAATTTAAGTTGCATTTTCTTTTTTTTTTACAACATGAAGTGTTCTCTTTTGTGTCTACGTTTACGAGCTAACGCTACGCTGGCTTAAGCTAGCAAGAAGACGTAAACACGGCTTGTCAATTAAAAACTACGTTCATACGCGGACACCCAACGTAAAACACCATTAAGACACAGTTTGGAAAAAGTCTTAAGGACTCCCAAAATCCATCCTGGGGGTGTCAGAGTTTAGACTGATTTTATAGACAGCAAATTGTCGTTAAATTAATCCATGTTCGTGCGGTGTTTTCCCACTTCTCCGCTGTTTCACCGCATCCGGAAGCGGCAGCTGACGGGATATGACGTAGGGAGTTACCTCTGGACAATTCAGGGAACTCGTTGTCTCAGTGACACTCGTGGGCGATATTGTGAAAAAGATAACATATTTCAGCTTTATTGTTAATTTACAAATTTGAAGGGAAAAAAGTGTGTGTTGATGTAAGTGTTGATATGAGTGGTGACGTAAGCGCGCATGAATCAACACAAGTACTTTGTGTCAAAATTGATGGCTCTAATTAGTAAGAACAAGATGTGTCATAATTTCTGTACACACACACACACCACTACCTCATAGCCCAGAAAATGCAAACATATTCCATAGTCGCCCACAATCATTAACTGTTCTTGTGTATAGCAATTAAATGTACTAATTGAGGAACATTGATTAAAGTGTAAACCAAAGCATATTTGTTCAAATTAATCACTGTAATACAACTGGGGCTTTCTCCAACAATTGGGTATTTGGAACCCACAAGATTGATCCATATTCTAGATTTGAGGGAGCTCCAGATAACTCAGTAAACCTACATTTTACAACACATCCCTATTATAATAATCATACATAAATCCCCATATACATAAATCCCCATAATAATACTGTTTAGTCCTCTTGCTTTGTTTTGTATGCCAGCAGTGGCAGGAAGTAAACTGACAGAGACACATCAGGGCAACAGCGTCCACTGCTGTGTCTCCTGTCATGAACCACTGATTAATGTTAATGTATCTATACATTAGCAAGGCTACGTGCTTAAATTAATTACACCTTCTCTGAAGTGTGTATTTCCTGCATGGATTTATATGTCCAGTTGAAAATAACCTGTACACTGATTGTGCCATAACACCTTCTTATTTGTCATGTAGCAAGATTCGAACACTTATTTGGACATCAGTTTCAGGCCCTTGTGATGATTTTCTAGGTCTTGTCTAGTGACTTTTGAGAACTCAGAACTAGTATTTGTTTCTTATCATTTCTTATTTCTTATTCATGATAACATTTCTTCCAAGAACATGATGAACTAATATCCATAGAATATGACTGCAAGCATCCACCAAAAGGATTCAAAACTGCTGTTTGGTGAGACATCCAAAGAAGAATTTAGAGAATTTAGAGAATTATCTATTTTATATTAAATCAGCTCCATTCAAGCCTTGTTATCATTTTTTAAATTCACAAAACTTAAGATTTTCAAGGCCTTGTGTAGACCACAGATTCCCAGTCCTGCTCTTGGAGAAACCACAGTGTGGCATATTTTCCATTTCTCCCTGTGTACCCTCAGGATTGGTAAACTCAGGTGTTCCCTTGAAGATGTGTTGCCTCCCAGCTCTTGATTTGGCTAAGGACACCTAATCCAGTTAATCATGTGCAGGAGCAGGCAGGGAGAGATGGAAAATATGCAGCGCTGTGAGTGCCCAGGAGCAGGATTACTAACCCCTGGTTTACAGTATTTATTATGACCTTCACAGACAATGGTGGTTCAAGGAATGGAAAAAAGACCCTGCACATCTATGGAACAATGAGACAGGTATTTTCACTGATTTTGGCTACTGTTTGACCACGAACAGACCATGCTTGGTTGACATCTCTGACCTCCTGTTAGGTTATTTGACTTGTTAGGATTGTGTGTGGAGTCCTCAGCAAACTTGCATCGTAAGTCCACCCAACTTCAACCCAAAAAGAGGTCAAATCAACCTGAATAAATACAAGGAGTGTAGGTGTACATGAAATTAACTCTCTCTCTCTCTCTCTCTCTCTCTAAGATTGTACAGTTTTATAACATTAAATACATCAAATACTTGGACAACTGTTCCGAGAATAAAAATACCAGGAGACAGAGATAGCGATTGACTTTCAGCCTTTCCAAATGTGTAAAGCAATAAATACAAAAGACAAGTGTAATTTAAAATAAACTTTGTGATTTTATTGTTTAAACTTACTCTTACACATCATACAATCCTAAATCTTTAAAGAAAATCAAAATAAAAGATATCTGGTGGTGTTTCTGGGGGACTGGAGTTCCGAGGGACAAAAACTACAACTTTGCAAACATTGTAGAAGTTATTTGGTTTCCCTCAAGCTGATCTTGAACGAGAATGAATCAAGTCATCTTCACTTGCTTTTTGTAGACATTCTGTCCTGCAGTGATTCAGAGTTTTAATCAGATTCATCATTTTTGGCTGGTTCATCAATCAAAACCCTTGACTGATGAAGACCAATTGTGAAAACTTGTGCTATAGACAGAACTGAAAACATCAAAACTCTATCAAAAGCAACTGAAGAAAATAAATATGTATACATATTTAGAGTAGATAGAATATATGGGCATGGTTGCACAAATTGCTGGTGCCAAGTCCTTAATTACAAACGCTCAAAACAACTGCAATGAGTTAACTCTCCAAAATCATTTATAAGGAAATCAGGCCTCCATCTTCAGCCCAATAAGATACTATCAGAAGACATTACACTTTCCTGTGTTAAACTATGGTGGATTACATTCAAACTGCTCACATTGTAAAAAGAGGGGCGGCGATATGAGCAGTCAATAGAAAACAGCAACGATAAACTGTGATATCTACACAGTCCAACTGCTGTAAAATCATCCCATCTTTTTTTTCCTTAGCAGTTGTCCAACCAGTACAATGCCTCAGTTTAAAAAAAAAAAAAAAAAATNTTTTTTTTTTTTTTTTAGCTTTCTGCAGGAAAAGTGAATACGATTATGTATTGGACAACATTCTGTGATGTAATTAACCCAGTTGTGGTTGATAATCAACCACAAGTGTCCCTAAATATGACAATCATTCTCTTAACCTTGACCTATATTCACTCAACAATCCCCATCAATTCATTTTGAATTTCAAATATCAGCACGAGCTCAGAGAGAGAGAGAGAGAGAGGAAGAAATGAAATGACAGTCAACAAGGCTCAATGTTGTTCCAGCTCTTTGATATTTCTAGGGCTTTAGATGTTTAACCTTGCCACATAACCACTGACTGTCGGCATTCCAAGTCATTAAGCCACGAGATGCCTGTCGCTAAGACCCCCTTAAATGGTAACTTGTGGTAAAGGCAAATTATTCAATCATAGGAGTTTGAACTAATTTCATCAAGGGCAAATGTGATAATCTGTATACAGGAGTCATTAATGTCCAAAATGTTTGGTACTAGGTTAAGAAAATGCATACTTTCCATTCCACTAGGTTAAGAAAATACATACATGTCCATTCCTTGCAACAGTTTCATAACCACATCAATCAAGGACACGTTCACCAGGAAAGCCTTTGATAACCTAAATGACACTAATGCCGTTCTACATCTCAAGGAGGCTTTAGAGGTTTTGATAAAATCACTAAGCTATGAACAGACTTCAGTAACAGGATAAAGATGTGGACCTTGTGTCATTCAGCACGGTTAATAAAGCTTAGAAGGGCTTGTTAACAAAGTGACTAATACTGTGAACTAGAAGCCTTACAGGAGCTGAAACACTCATGGATGAGCCACTCACTATCAATACTCTTAGACATTACATGGGCAGATGTGTTAAAGCAACTATGAATGAAAGGGGGAGCCAAAATGGAAAACATTATCAACGCCATTTGTGGCACTTTTTTTTTTCTTTTGGATAATTATGAAAAGCACTTTTATACATATAGTACTATTCTTCACCTTAATTCCCCACCTTTATAACCTGGCAAAAATCTACATTAAGATTATACTATATGAATAGGAGCCATATGGTATTTACATTTGGTAGTGTAGAGTCCTGTTAACTTGAACCTCAATCAAGGTTCCAGCCATGCATGCGTTGTGGTA
This sequence comes from Lucifuga dentata, assembly GCA_014773175.1. NCBI lineage: Eukaryota > Metazoa > Chordata > Actinopteri > Ophidiiformes > Bythitidae > Lucifuga > Lucifuga dentata. The sequence continues at coordinate 58,240 of VXCM01001383.1, forward strand.
CTGCAGTGTCTTTTTAAACATTCCAACTTCATTTCAAACTGTGTGGTCAGCTATAACAAAATGACTCATACCTGACTGCACACATGCACGTACGTTTGATCTTGCTAGAAGCTAGCTAGAAGCAGTCTTCGTACAAAGGACTCCTCTGAATATCAGCACATTGTAAAAGCACAGCGCACAACTGCCTAGCATTGCGACAAGTTTCACTTTAGCTGAAAGCAAAACGTGTTTCACTGTAGTAGTGAGTAGTGTAACTGCGCCCAAGTTCAGTTTTAATTCAGCAAGTTTTGGCGGTCTGCTGGTGGTTTGAGAAACATGTAGCTTCTTCCGTGTGACTCAACAGAATAGAAAAAGCCATTCGGGGAGCGCACATGCTGTCTTACAAACATTCACATCAATCAAGCTAGCAGGCGATTTCTTCAGCAATCCTGCGTACTGATCAGAGTAACTGCAAATGACCCGGATACTGAACAAAACTGAATAGGTGCGGCATTTGTGCTCTGCAGCTGACACACTTTAGTTGTGCTTTGTTTCCAAATCCAAATAGTGGACATTTTTACAGCACAAGTTGGATTGTAACGGATTAACTGGACTCTACTCCATCATGTGTGTTTTTCTTCAGTGGTTATATAATTAAGATGAATTACTTAAATATAATTGAAAAGGTTAAAGTGCAAATCGCGATGATTTGCTAACACATGCTGCCAATCCTCCAGCGACCAACCAAATGATAAAAAAAAAATAAAATAAATAGAATGCAATCACACAATTCAAGCTAACTACAATATATTAATATAGATATTCTGATATCATACGCTCATTAAAACAGAAAGGAAAAAAAAAAAATTCAGAATTCAATCACTCAGTAATTCAAGGCTCTGTTTCTCATACCCCTTCCCTCCCCCACCTGCCCCTTCCAATAACTATTCATGCACGCGACATTAGTATGATAAGTCAATATATCAAAGAGACACATTTCTGGAAATTGCTGAGACTGGGAAGTTCAATGTGTGGTGAACCGAGTTAGGGTGAGACGAGTTGGGAAGAAAAAATATAGGCCAATTTGAAAAGACATTGACATCATTTATACTGTGAGAGAATAATTTATAATCCTAACACCTAAACTGGTTTTGCTGATACATGAAAACTCCCAGTCAGTTTTTTTTTTTTTTAATTTTGCCAGACCTTCTAAGTTGACCTCTCAGTGTCCTCACTCAGAGACACGTTCTAAAAACACATTACCCCCGTCTCATTTCAACTACCTTACAGGGATTGTATAAAAAGGAGCCCACGCGATCCCCCCAAGTTGAGAAACAAAACGGGGTAAAATCAAATGTCTTTCCTGCCCACAGCAACACTAATGTCACCGTGCCCCAACTGCTCTCTCCCCAACTCTCAAGCAAATGTGCACACGCTTTCACTCTGTCACACATGTACACACACGTGTATACACACGTGTATACACACACACACACACACACACACACACACAGGTTCANGCCCCGCCCCGCCCACCTTAGTCTACTATGAACAAATGAAGCCATGATATTGGGTGTTTTTATCCAAGTCACCATTGTTCAAATTCACGTTGGAGAGCCCTTTTTTCCACACTCAGTCCTCATAACTTCTGAATTTTCTCAGCCACCACGATGGGGTTCTCCTTGCGTATGCGGTCAGCTGCTGCACTCCGGTAATCAAAGGGACAGTCGTGTTTGTCAGAATAGCGGTGAATGGCACAGAACAGGTTGCCACAGCGACAGTCAAAACCTTCAATAAAGAAAAAAAAAAAGGAAACATGGTCAGTCACCGAACTTACAAGCGATATCACACACATCATTTTTTAATCGCGTTCACACTGCACGTTTAATAACATGCACAGTAACTAGCCAGAACTGTAGAGTCCCAATGTGCAGAACAACTTTTGGTCAATCATCCATTTCAGTAAAAGGAACAAACATATGGAACTCTTTACCAGCAATAGTCTCAAACAGAACTGAAGGTATTTAATGCAAAACTCTGGCTCAAGCAACGACAGAGATGTGAGATTAATGAGTTTGGTATTGACTCACATGTTCACACAAACACACTTTTTATGTAAATTTGATTCTCTGTTTTAATCTGTGTTATTGAATGAATTGTATATTGTGTTTTAGTTTTTTTTTTTTTTTTTAAATTGTATTTAAAAGCCTGACCAGGGACAAGAACTGCAAATTAACTTAAGCTTGATGTTTTATATACATTGCATTTTACACATTTGTCCATAGCAATGCTATATGTATCATCCCTGCCAAATAAACAATAAATAAATAAATTAAGGCAAAGTCTTGCTCAAACAGAGTGGAAAAAGGACAGGGACAGCAGAGTTAACAATGTTTGTGTTGTGCTGAAGAGGCTGGAAAGGCCCCTGGAGACAGTTTCCACGTAGTCCAGTTCTGCAAAGAAGCCAGCAGCATACTGTGAAATGCCTTGGACTGTGAAATGCACCAGGAGCCTGCAGTATGTTCCTCTCCATGCTGAAGTGGTGAGCTGTGGAGAGCAGCCATCGCGCAGGAAAGGAGGAACGTTGTTGATATGTGGGTTACGGATGCTTGCTCTCTATGTGCCACAAAATCTGGCAATCTGGCAATACATCTAGTTAGATCAAAATTTAACAAAAAAATAAGAAATAAAATGTTTGGAAGCCAGCATCGAAATGTTGCTGTCTTGGTTAATACTCTGACTGCAACTTTTGGAAGAAGTTGCAGGCAGCTGCTGGTTAGACAAGAACTGAAGCACCTTAAACAACCCAAATAAAAATCAAAGCAGGACAGGTATGACAAAACTTTAGAGATGCTTTTTAGACAGAGAAAACGTGACTGAATGACCTAATCTGTGTTCGCAGTCAAAGCTCAGATTTAAAAATACTAAAACAAGATTCATGGATTTTATTAAAATTGCCTTTGACTGTTATTAAAGCCATTTACAGTATGTCTTAAAGTGTCATTTATTGTTTGTGCAAATGGTGGTAAAAGGAGGACAGGAAATGGAAAACAATGAGGCAATGGTGAATCCTTGGGGGACAGAGAGGTGTGACTCAAAGAAAGTAGAAGCAGTAGAAGTAAGCCTGCCTGAGCTGGCTTTTCTGCTCAGGCAGACTCAACCAACAAGATGTTTCTCCTTTCTCAACATCATCCCTTTCCAGATTAGATATGAATCCAAAACAGCTCATTGTCTCTTTTTTAACAGTTCAGATTTTGTTTGCAAACTGCATCATCTCCCTGGAAGGCAACATGAGGCTTACTGACAAGATCAACACTCAGTTCTTTCACATGCACGTTAAAATTTCGATTACGCTATGATTAAGCCAATAAGTCAACTTTTTGAATCTTTCGATATAAATGAGAATTCTGCATATTTGGGGCAGTGCCAATTTAAAAACACAACATGTGGACACACAATTAATAAAGCTACAATTAGATGTCAAATGGTGCAACAAACTTATCAAGACTGACACTTTTCATGGATAAACTGAATTCTGCTTTCAAGTTCTAAAACTAGGCTGCAAGTTTGGAGTGTGGGAAAGAGAATCCCACGGAAGGAGGGTCCATGACTTCTAAATCTTTGAATACACCAGTAGCTGCCAAGAGCTCACTGCTCAGTGTGTATGAATGTGTGTGTGACCTGAAACTCTTCTCTTCCTTACCGGTGAGGCCCACTTTCTTTCTGCAGGAAAAGCAGCGGTTCTTTTTCTTGTTTTTATCAGGGGTTTGGTCACCATCAGAAGAAGACTGTGCCGCTTCCTCCGCTGGTTCTGATGCAACAAAACACAAAGACACACGATGAGCTTGAAACAGTTCGTTCACTTGTTAAATAGGTTTCTTTGTGATAGTGCAAGAGAGCGTGTGCGTGTGTTTATCACGAACGGGGAAAAGTAGCAGTCGAGTGGTGATCACAGAAACACATGGAGGACATGGAATTCCTGTTTACAACTCATCCTGTCTTCTAAAATGAAAGTTTGTGCTATTATTCCTGTTTATGTGATTCATTGCCACACCATCCCCTCCATTCTCTATAACGGCCAGTGTGGCATTGTGAAAAGGTGCAAACATGGTGGATCTTGTGGGCGGGATGGATGAAGCATACCTGGAATTTGTCACTCACTCAGTCAAGAAGAAGGTTAGCGTGTTTTCAGTGATGCTTACCTGTGTTATTGGTCGCGCCCTCTTCCTCTTCGTCCTCAGCCTCTGCTCGATCGGAGTCTACTGCCCCCGAATCCTGGGAGATGCTCATGGCTGTTAACTGCTGTGTTACCGGGCTTGGAGAGCTGGGGCTGACATTACAGGTACATGAAAGAAAAATGACATCTTGGTTATGTCAAAGTCCTGCTGAAACCACAGAAAATCCACAGTTCCACATAGGTTTCAGCATATTGTTTTGGTTGTTCTGGACCAACAAAACAAATCAATGCTGCTTCATGTAAAACCACGAGCAATATAAAATAAAACATCTTCGTGTGGAAAACAAAAAGGATCATAAAATGAGTCAAGTGGCCAAAGAAACATCTCTCAAACTGTGTTTTCACTGTCTGATCCATAATTGTGCTGATATGTGCCACACAAGCATCAGGCAGCAAGTCTCTTGGAATTTGGTAGCAGCTGGCAAATGCTTGAGGCTTATGCTAATAGAGCTTACTGAGAATTTTTACTTTCTTTTCTACACAAATGGATGGATGTATCAGACGTTCTGATGTTCGCAGTGTGAGCCAACATTTCAGAAACTGATTTTGATGAGCAAATATAGCTGCACGTTCTCATCCAGTTTTGAAACTGCAAAAACAGCAGAGCATAAAAGTCAAGATATAAGCACTCAGCGACATTACCGCCTTTAAGCAAGACACTGATGACAGAAACATGCAGGGGAAGGAGAACTGTCCGGAATTCTAATGTTGCCAAATTATCATATTATATTGTGAATCATTTTGAAATGAGCAGCAGTATGGAGGACAATAGACTTACACAACATCTTGGGGTAACACCTTGAACATGATGCAATGTTGTGGGCTTTTGCAGGATCTCATTTTCTGCAAAAATGCTACAACTACGGATTATTTTCACTGTCAAATTATCTAGGATTTTTCTTCCAATAAATCAGTTCTTAAAACAGCCAAAGGTCTGAGTGATTTAAAAATGTATCTTTTGGAACTACTTGGAACAATACAGGCAAAGCACACTCCCCATCTGTGTGTCAACGTACCTGGACGTCTGGTCCTCAGGTGGGGTTCCGACCACCTCTGTACTCGGCTCCAAGACTGCACTCTCCACAGTTGCACCAGCTGCTCCTGGGGACCCTGTTGGTGATGTAGCAGCTGTGGGGACAAAACAGTTTGTTGGCACAAACAAAACAGAAACTGAGATTTTGGCCCTAAACATGGATGACTTTCAATCTATTCTTATGAATCTGATCACACACCATTCACTGCTGTGTCTGTCTACCGTGATCAGATGTGTTTTGAGTTATTTTGAAATAACCAATGAAGACACTGTTCTCTAGCTTTCTGATGCCACATTACAGGCGGCTACTGCTCCCTCTTTGCTCCAACACCTTTTAGCAAATTTGATTCCACCATATGTGTCCATTTTTTGGTTCTAAGGTTCTCGTCTTGACCTCTTAAAGGACCTTACCAGCCATTTTGCATGTTTGAGCCTAATATATTCAATTTTCATACATGTTACATTAGTTACTGACAACCATTTCCCAAAGGGTAAAACTGTATTTCAGCTTTCCTGATATTTTGCAAAATCTCTTAATCTTTGAAAATCAAATATTCAAGCGACACACCCACCTTAAAAGTTGATGTTTCGCCTGCTAATAGTTATGCAGTCTTATGAAGTCATGGTTGTTTAAATTTTTCCATAAACACAGGTCTTCTTTTGGGACTATATTCCCCGGTGGAGACATACATTTACTCCGCGCTTTTTAGTGCACTTAAATGCTAAAATTATGTAACTTTGAAAAAAACCCTGAATATATGTCTTGTTAGCAATGATGGATTACCTATCCCAAGAACATTTCAAGTATCAACAAGTTGATTTTAATAGCGTACCAGAATGAACTGAAACCAATGGCGGCCTGGAAGGTAGGACATTTTTTTTAAATTCACCATTCCAGTAGTATGCTTTCGGAAATGGTTGTCAGTAAAGTTACGTGTATAAAATTTGAATATATTAGGCTCAAACATGCAAACTGGCTGGTATGGTCCTTTAAGAGATCCATAGAACCCTCCCTCCTCCAACTCCCCTCACTTTTGTTTGGTCACCCTGCTCCCATCTTCCTACCTTTCTCTTCCGGGGGGCTGGATCGCCCCCCTCCCTGTTGTCGCTGCAGGTGTTCCTTGTAGCAGAGCGAGCACATGCCGTTGGTGCGAGGATTACCATAGAAACCACATCCCATGGTGCAAAGCATTGGCACTTGTGTCTGATTGGTCTCTTGAGCCATGCTCTAGCAATGGGGGTAAGGGGGATGGGAGAGAATATTCCTGAAAATGGGTTAGAAAAGTTAGTTAAAAATGATCAGTAGTCCTATTTTATTACAGTGTTAATCTGTTTATTTAGCTAAAAGAGTACTGGCACTGACAGTAGAGTTGGGGCAAAAAATAAGTTTGCTCTGTTTATCAAGGACTAGGGCCAGCTCATTTTTGCTGTCATGAAGACTTGTAAAACAGGTTTACAAAATCTGAGTCCACCAAGAACACACCCCAAAGTAGAACAAGACTTTACAACTGATAATACAGCCCAAATGCATTGTTCCCCAGAACAATGTCAACACAAAATACTCACTAACGTTAAAAGCAAAGATGATACAAATAACACATTAAAACGACCACTTCAAGTTAATAATGGCATTTCCATTTATGTGTAACAATGTGGGCATGCATCAGGAGCGTGTTGCTGGGAACTATGGAGATGTCACAAAAACTAGGTGGACAGCTGTGTGTGTGGTAATCCATACAAAAGAGTGTGTAATGCCCGAGACAAAGACATGAGCTGCGCTAAAAAAAAGACAAAAAAAAAAACAAAGTTGCATTAGCGAGATAAGCTAGTTTGTGCTTTTCTCCCCCGAGCAGCGAGATGTTTTGGTCAGTACAGGCAAAGTTCACGAAAACATAAAAGCTAGGACAGGTCTGCACAAGAAAACAACCGTTAAAATTCAAGTTTACGTTAGCTTGGCTACGACCTGGCTAAACAAGTTGGAGATGACTGTCATCCAGTTTTAGTTTGTCAGCAGCAGAATACAATTGGCGTCCTGTGTTCAAAGACTAACGTTAACAAACAGGCTAACTGAACGTTTTGTTGTCTGACACAAAACCAATACAAAGACAGTGTTTTAAAAAATGGCTTGTGTGTGTTTTCATCACGTCGAAAAGCACGAAAAACAGACATATCATGTCCTCAGCGACAAATCGTTAACAAACCTTATGTTTTAAACCGAATAAACGATGGAGTTTAACAGGCTAACGTTAGCAGGTCAGCTAGCATAGTCAGCCAGCCAGTATACAGTACGCTTCCCGACAACGTCCTAGCTGCTTTAAAACAGCTTCTACACAGGGTGTTTGTTTCGTAGCTGTCCGAGACGAAGGTACTACCTGAAAATGAAAGTATGGAGGGCTGTCGTCGACCTTCAGCTTCAGATTTATACAAGTTTTGTCCCCCAGCAGTAAGCGCGGCCTCCTACACAGCGCAAGATCCCGACATTCGAAACGACTATGACGTCATCCTCAGCAACGATTCACCCTTCACTCAGACAGGCCTCAGTCAGGTAGTCACCTTTTCTTTACAAATACCATCAAAAAGGCTGAGGCATGGATTCCAGCTGATGGATGATGCAGGTGCTTTACTTTCATATGAACAGTTCCAAATCTGATTTTCCCATGTCTTATGCAGAAAGCATTTCAGTAAAGCCATCCCAAATGGTCTGATACATCCTGTTAAATATGTATATTATATGTATATTGTATGTATGTATGTATATTTATGGGCAGAGGTAGCACCAAATCAATTGTTGGCAAGTCACGTGAGTCTCGAGGTCTTGGCACTCAAGTCAGAAGTCAATTTATAAGTCAAGACTGACAAGTTCATTTCAGGTCACAAGTCCTAAAGTTTGAGTTTCAAGTCCTGCACAAGTCAAAATGCGCTCTATGTCAAATTTAATGTCAGAGTAATATTGACAGAATTTGTGGATGCTATGTAAAGCTTGTATTTATTCCTTTTCAGATAAACTTTATTCAGTTAAATGTGACTATAAAAACATTTTTGTTGAAAAATAATGCAATCATTTTAAGAAAATTTAAGATAATGTTTAGCAATGTCCCTTATGAAGTTTAGGCTACAGGACATTTACAAGCAAAATGATCAGATGTATCTCAGAGAATTTTGCTTCTTATTAAGAAAGAACCACAACGTCAAATCAGTAGCTAACTCAGCTCTAATTGGCTGAAGATGGATCTTGGAAATAAAGAGCTGATTTGATGGAAATGAAAAATTGATTCATTGTACACATTTTAATTGTATAAGTTTTAGTCTTTGGTTGGGGAAAGGCATAAAGTCTTTCTGAGTCCAGAGGTTTTAAGTCTAGGTGAAGTCACAAGTCATTGGTGTCAAAGTGAAAGTCAAGTTGCAAGTCTTTTTATGTCAAGTCTCAACTCAGCGAATTTGAAACTCAAGTCCACACCACTGGGTTTAGGTGAATAAATTATTTGTATTCTGATGGTGTTCACTTAACTGGTAAGAAATGTAATAATACATTAATTAATCACATTTTCAAAACAAAATGTTCCAAAAGGTCATTTTACTGGAGATGACTTATTGAAAGTCATTACAGTTTGACGCAGACTTAAAAGTTAAATTGACGTATGTTTTTATACCATTTTTATTTATTAATTTTTGTCTTGCAAAAGTGAAATACAAAACTTTTAAATCCATTTAAGTGTGACACAGTTGGTGTTATTGACATAAGGCCAGTGATTTTTCATTTTTCTCTGCTCCCATGAATCCATCAATGTGCAGTCACAAATACTGAAAATAAAATAGCTAATGTAAAGCAAATAATGAAATGTAGTGAATACCTAAATACTTAGTGGTAAATTCCAAAGAAAACATAATCACATACAAATTTTATCAAAGCAAGCAGGCCATTATTAAAATGGTCCATCCAAACACCAGTTCAGTCTTCTGTCACCACCACGCTAATTTAACCCGTGCAGCGACAGAACAAAGTCGTCAACTCTAGTGTGAGCCAGCCTGCTCCACTGCTTCATCCCTCTGTGCTCTCTCAGTGATCTGAGGTGCAAATGGTCCCACCAGCCAGTTGAGTGGTGTGTTGTTCAGGAGATACTCCATGACACCATCCAGAGATTGCTGCACCTGGGATCAGGAAGATATTACTTTCAGAATAATTCATCATTACCGTATTTACAATGAATATGTTTTCTCCATTAATATGATTAGCTTTATTGCGGTGGGAAATGTTCAGGTGCCATGTGGACATTACTAAATATAATATAAGCTCAAGTGTCCTAGATTCATAAATACGTATAAATGGGGAGACACTCCTGAGAATTGATGGAGCTTGTTTATGTTCTGTATAGTGTTTTCCTTTTAATTTCTATTCATTGAGACTCTAGAGGTACTCTTTTACTACTAATGAATAGGTAAACGAATGGCTAATTGCATTAAGTGGCATTAGTTATGCAACAAAAGTTGAAAAAGTAAATAACAATATAAGCTTGGGGCTGTATTAGGTGATATAGATAAACAGAATACTGAGATAAACAACGTGATGCGATTTTTACTTGGGTCAGGTGGTGACGGCTTCGCTCCAGGAGGAGGGGTGTGAGGGACCTGGTCTTCCCAAGAGAGGAGTGCAGTTCTTCAGCAGATTGTCTTGCACTGGCCAGCTGCTCCTGCACTGCACCCGGCAGACCCTGAGCACTGGACACCACACTTGAGCACGCTGATTTCAGCTGGTTACTCAGGCCACGCACCATGGAGAGGGCCCGCCATTCCAACTGCTGTGAGGAGACATAAAAAAATTGAATTACCTAGAAGACTGACAGTACAGTGCATTCCTCCTCTCAGGCCAAACAAGCCTTGTTCTCATAATACACTGGCCTAGTTGAGAAAGAAACAACTATCATGAACATAATCTATTTTTCTGGATGTACCTCCGCTTCTGCATCTGTGTCATCTCAACCCCATTTTTCTCGCCCCATTTGATACAGTACAGCAATTCTTTCAATGTGCTGCCTGCCAAAGCATACAGTATATTTGAGCCCAACACATCCAGTTTGTTATTGCATGTTGATTGTGTATCATAGGATAAGTATGCCTGATTTTTTTCATTGAGTGTGGTGTATTACTTTTGAAAAAACTGACAAAAGTATAGAAAAATGCCATATCATGCAATGTTATGAAATCATTTAAAACATTTCTGAATCCACCCCTGGATGCAGATCCACACCAATATTTAATGGGTTCTTCCCTTGGCCATATCCCACTCTTCCACCAGGTTTTGCCAAAATCTATTCATAAGTTACAAAAAAAATAAAATAAAATAAATAAACCAAAAGATATGAGGGAAACATAAGCTTCTTAGTGGCAGTAATGATAGACATAAATGACTGTCAGATGATCATGTGTTTGTAAGATATCAATTCTTCCCAAAACTCCTGTACACCTACGCTTGGTAGCACCATTACCCATGATAAACTGTGGGTGGATTATAATTCAACATCAGACCCTAAAATGCCTGTCTGATTTACTGGTGAATTTCAGGGTTAGGATTTTATATTGTCCCGATTATACAAACTTGCTCATGCTATGATTTCTAAAATTAGTTCAATCAGGATTCTAAAACAACATGGAGCATACACTGATTTATTAATAAATGCTGACCCAAGCAAAGAAAGCTCTAAATCAAGGGTGTCGCTGTTATTTGTTTCTCAACATAAACTTAATTTCTACTAACTAACAAACAAACAACAAGGATTTAATCCATTGAAGTCATTCTCTTGGCTGCCCCAAAAAATCCCCCACATTTGATATAATGTCATCAACTGTGGCAAAATGGGTTGCAGCTAAAACCCTTTTCATGTTTGGGAAGAGTGGATTTGAGGGTCACATCAGGTGAGCAGGGTGGGCGATGAACTAGTTCAAAGCTGCAGTTATGCCAATAACTGGTGTGTGCAAGTACAACAGACCTTTAGGTACTAGTGAAAGTTCTGAGTTATAACAGCTCAAATGAATGCAGTTGAAAAAAAAATACTACAGTCCTTGCTCACTTCATTCTGTGTCAGATTTAGAACTTATCCTTTTGGATGTATAAATTACATGAAATGCAGCAGCAATCTGCTTTGATGCAGCTGACTGAATTCACAAATCGTACCGTCCTGACCTCAGTTTCATCTCCGCTACCATCTGGCTCCACTTCAGTCGTTCCAGTTCCAGCTTGCTGCTCCTTCCACTCATCCCAGCGTTGGAGCAGCTGCTCTGAGGCTCCTCCTATCTGGTTACTGGCGGTACTGAGACTGTTGCGGGCACTCTCCAGCAGGTCCAGAGTACTGGTAATCTGAACCACTGCAGAATAGGTGGCATCCCTGGCACGTCTCGCGCGGATCAGGGACTGCTCTAGGGCTCGCTCCTGTACCTTGGCAGAGAGTTTCCCCAGACGGACAAAGTAGCTTGGAGTTGCTGGCGGCAGCGTCACCTCGCTTGTGGCCGGTTCAGCCAGAGCAGCTGAAAGAATGAAGACGAAAGAATCTTTACGACCAAAACTTACACAGTGTTTGGTTCATATATTTTTAACACAATTCCTGATCATTATTTTGCAAGTAGTGCAGCTTTCTAGAATTTTTAAGAAGGCTTTGAAGATTTTAAGGTGAACATTAATGAAATTTCCTTTTCAGGAATTTTAATTATAGTTTGTTAAACAAAGTTATGCTGGCAGTAAGGGTACTCTATAGCAGCCATTTCTGCTCTCTTGTTGCATTTTAACTGCTGTTTATGGAAATTACATTCAAGAAAACTTTTCAGTCAGAATATTCATGATTTGGTAAGTGTGGCACGGATGGGTGGATATTTTGAGCTCCAGCAGAAGGCAGAATTTGATTCTATTCCGCTGTGACAGCAGGTGCACTTGTTCTGAAGCAGGTTAATTGACTTGGACAGGGTTCAAATGTACCTGCTCATGACAAACAGGAGCAGTGGAGAGCTGAGCAGTGTGTGACTCATTCATTAATGAGTGGACAGTTGGGATTATATTTGAGCTGCAGCTAATGATTATTAACATATCAAATGCTTTGCTTGACTGATTCATCATTTAGTGTATAAAATGTCAAAAAAAAATAGTGACAATTCCTCGTCAGAAATTCCCAAAGATCAGTGTGACTTTTTCAAATTGCTTGTTTTTTTACAGTCAAGATAAAAAAAAAAAAAAAACTCAGATGTACAATATGACAAAAAAGAAAGCAGCAAATCTCTATTTGAGACACTACAAACAGTAAATGTTTGACATTTTTACTTGGTAAATGACAAATGATTGATTCTTAAAATTGTTTTAAATTGTCAGTTCATTAACCATTTCAGCCCTACTATAGAATAACCATTGTCTCCCTATGTCTTTGAGTCAGTGAATCCCTGTTGAAAAACACCTGGGTGCCATGCTAACCGCTGAGCACATTCATTGCCTTTGAGTACTGGGATTATTTCCCAACAATTTGTATTTCTATTGCATCTTTATTGTTGCCATAATCAGAGAAGAGCATGCCCTCTTGAGTGTTTTTGTCACTATATTGAAGATTACAGGTTGTCATGATAACATGGCATCACAGTAGCAGGTGTCTGAGCTGCGAGTGCTGGAAATTGTAGTGGGTTTACAGGCCAAGTTAACAGAAGGGCAGTTCATTGGAATGTCCTGCCTCCCTCAGCTATGAATAGCATCAACCATTTATGTGTTCATCTCCAGTCACTGTGGCAGAATTTAACACTTTTTTATTATGATCACCTTGATTTGCCTTTGTGGTGATGGAATACTACATAAGGGCAATTTTCTTGAAGAGTTCAGTGTCATATTTGCTTTTAATCAATAGATTAGTGAAGCAAGCCCATGCTGACAGCTATTGCTTATCTTGGTAAATGGCAAATGGTGCGTAAGTATTCATTCAAAAGTATTGATTTTTTGTGGATGATTACATTTTACGTAAATTGAAGTCATGTCATCTGCTATACGGATGCTTGGAAGTGTGTAAGGTATATGAGGCAAATTATTATGGTTAAACTCTAAAATGTCCCTCTCTAAAGCAACAGTGTAGCATCACTAATTCTTATGTCTCTGCCAAGGAATATAGTTCCAGGAGAAGTTATGTTCTTGGAAGCTTTTACAAAGAAATTAAAACAACTGTGTTTTCTACAATCGTGCAAAAACTGTTAGAAGGAGAAACATTGAATTTTAAGGTGGATGTATCACCTGGACATTTGATTTTGAAAGGTTGGAGCAGGGGTACTCAAATACAAATCTTAAAGGTCCACAAACCAAATTTTCAATAAGACAAAGGTCCATTTATTAAAGTCAGTCAAGTCAGCGTCAGATTGGGATACTAATTTTTACTGAGAATTTAAGGTGCTGGGAGGGGGCAGACGACAATGGAGCAGTGCAGTTGGACACTGGGTTTCACTTTCTCCGCGGCTAAGAAAGTGGAGAATTTTGACTCGTTGTGTTGCAGACAATACAAATAATACATATGAAAAGTATGGTTTGCTCAGAGTCTGGAGACAGTTGTGGTTTGGTCTGGATCCAGTCCAGAGTCTGGATTTTTGAGGATGACTGGATTAGAGGATTAATAACAGGAAATAATAGGAAAACTAAAATATGGTTTTACGTTTTGGAAATTGGGCTGTCAGTAACGTACCATACATGCTGGTTGTATATATTGGGCTCAAACATGAACGATGACGGAATGGTCCTTTAAGACATCTACTGACCTAGCTCCCTCTCAGTGAGTGGTAGATTCTGGTCAACCCAGTCCTCAGAGCGGCTGAGGGCAAGGCCCATGCCACTGCTGACCATCTGGCCCATCCTGGTCCCCATGACGGTGTTGATGCTTCCGCTGACTGCTGCCCGGGTCAGCTCCACACCACCCATCACCGCTCCCATCACAGCATCTTTGGCTCCTGCCACTGACTGGTACACCATGCCCACTGTGTCTGACACCACCTGAAGATGAAAACAGGAGTTGAGCCATGCTTGAAGGGCAGCATGAGGAATTATTGAATTATTTCTATGTCTCTCTCTCTTGGCAATAGATATGACACTTTAGGCCTTCAACGCACAGCTGACTAAGAGCAGTAATGCTCATGAAGGCATGCCAGTGAGAAAATAATCAGTGAGGTAGAGGTGAAGAACACCACAATGTGTTCTTCACAACAGCATTTCCTCTGTTGGGTCCATTGTTTTCTATATAAACTCTGAATGTATCACCATTCTTGTACCACATAATAAAGGAAACAGAGTCTATGTTTAAATTATCAGTTTTTTTTTTTTTAAACAATTTAGTTACAGCCAATGTAGCCCACCATTATGCTTCACCACTGAGCATGAACCTCTTGATATCCATCTATTTTGGGGAATTTTTAGGTAATATAAGTTGCAAGTATTGTCGCTATGGTTACCAACAGTAGTAGTAGAAGTAGTAGTATAATTTGAACTATTGATCAGAATTATGTTTGAAATGTCTGACACCATTTTCATGGACTTAGTTTCATTAATAAATTTGCAATGGATTATGCTGTGCCAGAATTACCGTACAATACAATAACCTGATTTTCTGTCTAACCTTGTCTGCTGGTTGGTGAAGAATAGGCAGACTCTCTTCCATCTTATCCAGCCCTTTCATGGTGTAATCACTTACTGCGGCAACTGAAAGTAAGTGCAGAGCAGCAATATGCTTAGAGTTTGAGAGGAGTAACAAAATAACTGTGACTGTTTTGATAATGGGAAAAAAAAAAAATTCAGCATAGAACTTACGCTGCGGCTCGAGCAGGTCCAGAAGAGGTTTGGATCCTGTGGTGGCAGCTGCACCCAGGGTTCGGACCCCGCTTTCTGCAACATCCATCACTCCTTTCAGCAGGGGCACACTGTCTTTGGTGCTCGTGTAGGCATTTGACACCACGCCACAAGCTGAACTGACCAGGGTCAAGTTAGTCACTCTGGAAACAATATTCTAGGGGGAAAAATCTGTTGTTAAGTCATCGTAATTGTGGAATACAGTTTTGTCTGTGTGGCAAAGCTCTTTTCAGTGGTCTAAATGTTTTATTATGGATGATGATTAATTTCCCAAGGTTATTTGTGAAACTGAAAATTCTGAGCAGAATCATGTTTAAGTTGTGTATTAGTTGTCATTTTGGGTCACAGAGTTCCTCACCTGCTGGTCTCCATTAGCTGCCTCTGCTGCCGTCTGATCAGTCTTTCCGCTATCTGCCATTGTGACTGCAGGATGGAATAAAGAGTGTCAGATGCAGAGATTTACTTTGCATTGCTTGGTTATCATGATGAAACAGTTCTCTCTGCTGGTATATGTTATCTTCCAGAGGATCCTATTAGGTGAAATTTGAACTGAATTCATTCCTGCCGGTTTAATGTAGACAGAAACACAACCATGTTAAATTCACTTGCCAATAATATGATGCAATAACAGTGAAACTGCACTTATAAAAATAAAATGGTGCAAGTTATTCTCTACTGCTCTCTATTTAAAAAGCTTATATTGTAGCTTTTTACGTAGCACCTTGAAGCAAAAGATTCAATCACTTGAGAGTAAAAATTAAGAATTTTTATAAATATATAGACAAATAAGGCCCTTGTTTTATCGACAGATAAAAGTGAATAAGTATGTGGAAGTATAAGCATTAGTTATTTTACTTATTCAATTCTTATATAAATAGTAAATGGGAATTTGAAGTGGAAAGCATAGAATAGAAACATTTTTTAATAAACCATGGTCAAATATGACTTTGAAGTCTTGGTAATGAGCTTAAAAATGTTCAAGATGTAGACATTCCACTCCAGAAAGCAAACCACAAACCAGACCAGCTCTATTCCTTTGACTTAATACTGTTCCTTTATAGTATGTGAAACTATACTAAAAGAATAATACTGGTTCCCAATAATGGTGATACCATAAGAAACCATGAATACAGGATTGACAAATAATGAAAAGGAAATCTCTGTTACAGATTTACATGTTGGTCTAAACTGAGGTAATAGATTATAGTCAGAGAAAAGTCAGGAAAAATGGAAGCTAAAGATAGGGACTGACTGACATGAAGCTGACATGAAGACTTGTGTGCNAGTCAGGAAAAATGGAAGCTAAAGATAGGGACTGACTGACATGAAGCTGACATGAAGACTTGTGTGCAAACTGGACCTCTGACAGTTTCAGTTATGCAAAGTTAAAATATCAATTTAAAATACTGCTTCAAATTAAAAGTAGACAAATAATTATTAAGTAAAACATTACTTTAAATATTGCTTTAAATGAAAACTGCCTTATTGTGTTGATGAATTATTGCTTTAAATAAGAACTTGGCCCACGTCTCATATTTAATAGGCTCCTAGAATAAAAAATGAATAATTGATTCAATAAAAAGTCCACTTCCATTCTAGATTTCCACTCCTATTAAAATAATAAAGACAAATTTTATGCCATTTCTGCTGAACAGCCTGGTAAGAGCAGAAAGCATATCTTGCCCCAGAGTGGGGTCATTCCTGTGGGAACAGTCACACTGCAGCAGGATCTTCCCCTTCTCCTTCTGCTGCTCACAACATGTGGAAGACATCTGTCTGTGTTCTACCAGATGGCAGAGAAACGGACTCCACCTGTTCGCACTGGAACACAAGCATGTCAGCCAGCGTCTGACATGCTTGACCTGATGTAAAGGCAGATGAGTCAAAGACTGAAAGACTGGACCCAGGAGGCACACGGCTGATTGAGGCCCAACAGCTGGAATCTGTTGCTCAGACAGAGGAGACACATCCACCTGACAGGAGGAACCACTGATAGGGATTGTAAGGATGCAAAGGCAGGCCTCAAATCCATAATTTAATCCTAAAATCCACTACTACCACTGATAACCTTTCTACTGTGTCCTTTCGATGACAGACTGATGAAATAATTTTACAGTCTGACACTTTAATGACGTGGAGTTCTAACCATCCCTCAGGGTGGCATAGGATTGCAAATCGCAACTTGTTGCAACAGTTTTGTTGAGCAACATGTTTTCCTGAGAAGCAGTTGATGAGATCTTTACTTACCCCAGAGCAAAGTCTAAGATTGTGCTCTGTGATAACTTTGAGATAATATTCAGATAATTTTCTGAGATACAGCGCATTATGAGGCTATAATACAACACAGAGTAAATTGTCAGAAACCTTTAGTCCACTGACAAATGGTTCCAGCATGTGTGGACACTTCTGACTGTATTTTGTCACATCCTGAACAACATAATGTTTCTGTATCTTTACACTGAGTACAGAAAGTTACTAAAACTACTAAATCCTCTCTAAGCTGAGATGTTATGCGTTCATATATTCACAAAACTATTGAGGCACACGTCAGAAAGAAACAAACAGTGTTGGAGCTGAAGTGAAAGAAAGAAAGAAAGAAAGAAAGAAAGAAAAAGAAAGAAAGAAAGGCTAGTATGGAAAAAATTGGCTAATTTTCTGGCAAGGGAAGACCTCTTTGTCGTTTAAAAGTTCATTCCTCTAAAAGTGAAATGCTGTAGATTCTATTTACTGAGATCTTTTTGTATGAGCTGAAAAACATCCTGTACAAAGCCTTTCATTAACTAAAAGAAAATAATGTTCTTGTTCATTTGAATAAGCTCCAGCCTTTGATGAGTCAATGCAACATGGATCAAAAACATAATTACTGACTGGAATCACATAAACTGTGAAAATCCTGCTGAAATAATTATTTCCATCAGCCAACAGGCACCTCTGTAAGGTTCTGTTAGGTATGCATCATTTAAAGGGGGTCTTTTGTGCATCCTTATTCACTTTGTTTGTGATGACCTTTATCCCAGAACCGGAACTATGATCTCCTGCAGCACCCAAAGGCGCCAGCCCCAGCGTTTCATGGCTTCTTCTGGCTTTCTTAACTTCCTATTAGATTAAACGCGCAAAAAAAAGTAAGAAATGTTTTGTTTGCTAATCGTTTAAGTAAAGTGAAGTACAATTTACCTTAAATATTTATCTTAGTAACCCGAGTCACACGCCGTGAAGTTGATTGAGTGTTAAAAACAAAACAAAGACGTGAAATTACCCACTGACCTCCCACGCAGCGTGCTGTTCCTCTGTCCTGCTGCGACCTGCTGTGTAACACGTTTCACTGAACTGATCCAGCCTATGAAAAACACGCGTGATTTCTGCTGACCAGCACGACAGAAAGGCGGAGGACGGATGAACTTTCAACCAAGTACGTCACAGAACGCAAAAGCGAAAGTTCCTGTGAGCATCTGCAGATATTAATGCGCAATAAAATCTGAGATAGAATATTAACGCAGATAACATGACAATACTCAGTTATGAACCCCTTTCTCTCATTTTTCTTACTATATGTTAATTCTAACACCAAAGAAAGCAAGAAAGAAAGCAAGAAAGAAAAAGAAACACTAGGGAAGACCTCTTTTTCTTAAAAGTGAAGTGGAATCCATGTATATATGTTTGACTTGAAACTACAGATTAAATTTACTTAGATCCATAGTCCCTTTCACTTATTTTGTAGTAAAATTGATTTACTGATTAGTCACAATATATATGGTGTTTGTATTGTTGACTCTTCAGAGAGAGAGAGAGAGAGAGAGAGAGAATTCTTAGTTCTTAAAAATGGAACTAGTTTGATTTGTAATATTGTAAATATTTGTAGTCACATTTTTACAATCTTATATGACTTTATTGTCAAAGAAAGAAAAACTGAAATCCACGGTGTTTTTTAGTTTGACTTAAGGTTTGCATGTAAGCTCTCCATGACAATTGATTTTCAGTCACAAACCTAACATTTCCCTTTCTCATAATTTTGATATCAAAATTGACTTGCCAACTAGTCACAATTTTTATGGTCCCATTGTCAAATTTAAAACCAAACTGTATGCATAATGTGATCAAGTTCATTTGATTATAATGCAAATTTCAAGTTCAGGATATCTCACTCTACCTGATATACTGGTTTTACACTCTCTCCATCATGTCTTGTGCATTCTCTGAGATTTAAAAAAGAAAATAAAGCTTGAAAGAAATCTGCATGCCATTCCTTAAATATAAAGAGCCAGAGATTCAGACAAGCCATGGAAGTGCAGTTGATGAGGGAAACCCTGAGAGGGCAGTCTTTACCCATTAAGTCGTAGACTTTTGACCACAGCCCCACAGTTTCATCCTCACTCCAATCCTTAAGATCTTTTCTTTGCAGATCCTCTATAACGTCAAAGGATCATGCCAGTTTTGTATGAAACATTAAAGATTCAAATTTTTTTTTAAAAAGTTGAGGAAAAAGAGGGCACAAGTGTTAAATCATAAGAGATGTGTTACTTTCATGAAATGTACTTTTTTTTTTTTTTTTTTTTTGACAGAGATGTGATTTTCACATCCCGTCCTTCCTTCTGCACTAGATACTGGATAGCTTATCACTGTGAACACCAGGACAGCAACTTTCTTTGGTGGTTGCAGTGTATCATAGTTACCAGAGCTCTATTATCTCCCCTGTTTCATTAGTGGGAGACTTTCATTACTCAAGCCATTACAGTTTTCATTATCTGTCCTTTTGTATTTTCTCAGCCACCAGCCTGTGTAAAAGAAACTGATTATCTGTAATATTGAAAGCAGAAATGCACTGAATAGAATTTCTTGCTGCTCAGGTTTTGAAACCTGGGCTGCATGGGGAACAGTTTTGGTTTTTACACCATGAAAGTAAACAGGTCAGAGTAACAGAAAATAGCAAAAGGTGGGGAAAAGCGCGTGTGTTTTCTGGACCAAAGCTGCGTGGCTCCTTTCCCTATTGTTTGATATGTTTAGAAATGACCCTGCAGTTTTAACCTCTGCAGTATGTGCTTATAACTAAACCACACACACACACACACACACACACACACACACACACATCTACACACACACTTGCACCACAGGCCCCTGTTTTCCAGGACTAGGGAGTTACAAACATGTACCCTGAAGGTTCTCATCTGTTCCTGCTTAACTCTAAACTCTGCTTCACTGGATCAGTTGATTGAGACCAAAATTGTTCTGGATATTGAGTAATTGAAGATTAGTAGATAACAGGAAAATCACTCATCCCTCAGAGTAAAACAATCAGCCTCGCTCTCCCCAACTCTCTCTCTCTCTCTCTCTCTCTCTCTTTCTTTCTTTCTTCTGCCTAAAGACATACCATTCAAGATAAGATTTAGACTCCCTAAATTGGGAATTTGGATAGATTTTCATGGATGTAAGAGTAGAACCCACAAATGTTTGTTTTGTTTGTTTTCTTTTTACATCGATTAAAAAAAAAGGTATTTCATACCTTTTCACAGTAAAATGAAATGTCCAATTTTCTTTGATCAGTCAAAACAGAAAAACATATAAAATACTAACATTTTGCAATTAAAAGCATTATAATAAACAGTTCACAGAGAGTAAAGCAGTACTCTAATTTGGACAATATGCAATGCTGCAGACGAAGGACACATACACATACATGCATACACACACACACACACACATTTCAATAACCAATTAAATTGTTGGCACAAGGAAAAGAATCTACAAAAACCACAAGAAACCACAAGAAACTGAGTAAAACCCTGAAGAAACAACCATTAAAGCTTTCAGATGTTTGAATCTCAGGTGCAACTCAAGTCTTTGAAGTCTTTCACGAGGAAGATCAATTGTTTCAATGAGAAATCCATCATCATCACCATCATCATCATCAGCAAGAGCACTTGTACAAGGATGTGGTCGTGCTAAGCAACATGAGCAGTGCTACAATCATACTGTAATGAAAACCATTTGCTCTGTGTGATGTTTACGATTACACCAGATGTCTCAGGTATACCGCACACAGATCACATCCCAAGTATCTCTGCCTCAACATCCATTTTTCCTTCAGTTTCAACTGCTGCTCTTCATCCTCTGTAATAATGTCAAAAGTATCAAACTGTAGAAATGAGTCTCCATCCATTAATAGCTGAGTCGTGCAGCTTGGTTTCATCTGACTGTGTATCTGCACTACGCCATTGACGGGAATCTGATTTCTAACATCCTGCAACAAATTTCCGGAGGCTTGCAACATGAGGGATCAGTAACATGAGACACAGCTACAAATCATCTGCAGGTTGAAACTTGATACGAACCTTTGCCCTTACCATATTCTGCTCAATAACATATTAATAAGGCATAACGGTGGACTGGGTAATGCACTGGTTGTGTGTGAAAACTACTCCGTCATGAAATAATAAAAAGACGGGAGGTCGACCTTGAATCACATGTTAGCTGGAATGCTATTGGATATTATCATTCTTGCTTATAGGGTGTATTGATTGGAAATGACACTGGGGGTAGTTTAGGATGACTACTAATATGGTGATAAGCAACGTGGAACTGTTAGTTGATGACTTTGTTCAATCTATTGATCATAATTCTCTTGCAGGCCTGGATCAGAGTTTTGTTTTTGTCTGCCCTGCTTTGTTCCACTTTGTTCTAAAAAGGCATGCATTAGAACATTTACCTCCACTAAGGCCAAACAAGCTTAGACAAAACTTGCCTTGTTCGAATAATTTACTGACCTAAAGAGAACAAAGGTGCTATTTTAAAAATTTTTCAAGATCTATCTTCATAAGTGTTAAAGATATGTCAAAGTGGTTTGCAAGAGACTAAATCAGTATCATCCCAGCTACACATTAATGGTTGTTGCATGTTTCTGACCTATTTGTTATTGTATTACATTGATGTTCTCCTTGACCAAGCATATTGTATATATTGTATATTTTAGTCTGCCTGATCCAGATCTTTGTCAGGATCCAGATGAATTTGTACCTTTTGATAGTCTATCATGGGACAAATATGGGACATTTTTATGTTTTGTGATCAATGGCATTTGTTTTTCTGTTTGTTTCTTAGCAGGATATCTCAAAGAGTAATGGATGGATTTGAATGAAATTTGGAGGAAAGATAGATAATGTCAAGAGGAAGAAATTGAAGGTGACTGGGAGATCTCTCTCTCTCTCTCTCTCTCTCTCTCTCTCTCTCTCTCTCTCTCTCCCTCCCCCCCCCTCTATTTTTTCTCTCTTCATCTCTGTCTCTGAGTGCCTTCTTGTTTTCACTGAGATTGGTGTGTCAGTTTTGAACAATCTAACAAAATCATAGAAAAATGCTTTATCTCACACAGCTAAGAAATTATTTGAAACATTTCTGGATCCACTTCTGGATTTAGATTGGCACCTACATTTAATGGGTTTTTCCCTCATTTATGATGCACCCTTCCACCAAGTTTTGTCAAAATCAGCACATAACTTTTTGAGTAAATCCTGCTAACTAACCAACAAACCAACCAATCAACCAGGGTCGGATTGGCCATTGGGAGAGGCGGGACTTTTCCTGGTGGGCTGCAGCCATTGGTGGGACAGCCAGTGGCCTTTGCACCACACAATATAATATTAATTAAAATTAACTTAAACTAAACAAGCATAATCTTTTTCTTTTGTAATTTTCTTGGCGCTTAGATGAAAAATGGATTCTAAAAAGAGAAAGGGTGGTGCGGAGAAAGCGGACAATTACGGACTTATTCTCAAGCCTATCCNCACCACCACCACCTTAAATTCTGGGTAAAAATTAGGATCCCAAATCTGTCTCTGCAACCAACGAAATAGCCACCATGGATGAATGAATCTGACCCTATCCAATATTTCTTTCTTTTTAGTTCAATCTCCCTTTTTTCTGCAGTTTCCTCCAGAGTATTAAGTCTGTTTTATCCACAAGCAAAGTAGACAACTGAGTGAAAAATTTAACTAATTATGTGCTTCAGTGTATAAGAATTAAACATTGCAAGGAATGTTCCTTAAAAAAATTGAAAAGCTCATAAAAGTCATTAATTTCATGCATTTAACTTTGTGAAAGTAACTGCCTTTAATCTTTTGAGTAAAATTGCCCTGTAAGGAAAACTTAACTGGCTGCAGGCTTT
This sequence comes from Lucifuga dentata, assembly GCA_014773175.1. Taxonomy (NCBI): domain Eukaryota; kingdom Metazoa; phylum Chordata; class Actinopteri; order Ophidiiformes; family Bythitidae; genus Lucifuga; species Lucifuga dentata. Next base: position 81,488 of record VXCM01001383.1, read on the forward strand.
TTATGACTGTTGTGCCTTCTGCTCCCAGTATATTGGAAAAGTGATTTGTGGGGAACCTCTAACAGACCTAAAAAAAAAAAAAAAAAAAAAAAACATAATGTAGAAGATTTGTTAGCTCCAGCCAGAGAATACAGGAAACTCCAGGTCACTGAATGAACATACAAAATAAAACAAAACGCTGTGGCCAACAGGCATGCTGAAATATTTTCCACAGAGAATGCATATTTCTTTCCTCGTATTCTGTTTTATGATTTTCTTTTTGAATAGCAGTGACTGACACTCTGGGTCTCTGCTGTTTATTCCAGCGAGCTTATTTCACCCAGAGCCATGACAACGGGTCAGCAGCCTCAGCGAGGAGGAGGAGAAGAAACATAGAATGAGGCGAATGGTCCTGAAATATTTATGGTCCTTTACGGTTGTGATTGTATGAGTTGACAGTGATGGCATGCTACTATGACCCTTTCCCCAAACGAAAGGTCTGTGTGCTACGATCTGTTGTGATGGCGAGAGGTGAGGCGGAGTGCAAACACTCATACTCAACTCTCTCTTCCCACAAAAGAGAAAAGTTCGTAGACTTTATCTTAATCCCTACCGCTTTCAGCATCTATTTTTAGTCTTTTCTGCCATTTTCGATAACATCCGTTTCTTTTAACCAAAGCATTCTGCCTCTCTCTCTCTCTCTCTCTCTCTCTCTCCCTCCTCTCTTTACTTGTTCCATTCAATATCTCAGCTCATTTCCTCTCCCTCTTCATCTCTGCAGCACATTCATAAAGACAGATTGATGGCTGCCTCAGCAGTACCTCACAGTAATAATACAGTGGTTTAGATTAGTCCCTCCTAATTTACAATGAGCTGATCAGGTATATTCATCAAGTGACAGTATTTACATTTCATTTAAATTTTTTTTATTAATGATCAATCCTTAAATCTGCTGTTGATCATAGCATCATCAGCATTCATGTTTGTGAACAACAGGTCCTAGTCATAGAAGCTGCTCAAATATAGTAAAAGTGAATAAATGCGGTGAACCTGAGTAAATATAAATAGAGTTTGCTTATTTCTCTTACAGAAAATAAATGTGGACATAAATAATTTATAAAAAAATATTGTTCCTGTCTTTCTAAAGCAACAACACATTGTTATCCAAACTTTGCCGGCTTACTGTTTACATGCTAGCCATCCAAGATGGAGCTCACGGTGTTGATATTGCACGAATACTGAAGCAGACTCAGCAGGAACTGTTGCTATCAAGGTCATTTTCTATATTTGCATCAGATACAAATGCTGTCTGTGAATGGATTATTAGGCATGAACACGATATGTCTCAAGGTTTCTGAGGATTTTATCATTTTATGATAATTCATTGTGTTTCTGGTGATCTGTGTCTTATTTAAACTAAATGGGACACAACACAAATCTGCATAACATTATGTATATATGACATTTATTGTGTCAAAGTATGTTTGAGTGAATATAATCCTACCCTCTCTACACCAAAATCCAATACAGATTGTATTGAAAAAGGCAATTGAAGCAGTGTAAAGTATTTTATCATTTCACAATGATTAATCACAGATATTAATAAATGGGGATCAGGAAACTGGTTTTAAATTGTCAGCATCTCACAAGTTTTCCACTTACTGTGTTAAAGGGAGAATCCATCTATGTTACACTTGCAGTTTATTGTTCTTGGGAGCACTACTCAGCATTTGAAAACAACTGTATAGGTTTTTGTAGGTGAAGAGGGAGCTGCATAAGTTCTGAAAAAATGACCTCTGTGACATCATTGAACTCTCTATTGATGTGAAAAGTTTGAAAAAAAAATGTGTATGGCTCAATAACACTAGTGTGCACCCTCTTCAGTCACAAAAACATTTATACAATGATTTCTCTTACATAATACTGCTCCTTAAAGGACTATTCTAGTGATTTTGCATGTTGGAGCCCAATAAATACTAACGTTACTGTCAACCATTTTCAAAAACATAAAACCAAATTTTATTTTTCGTGTTATTTTTCCAAATGCCCTAAACTTTCAAAATCAAATGTTCAAGTGATACACCCACCTTAAAATTCAATGTTTAGCCTGCTACGTACGGTTGTAGAAAGCACCATCATTTTAATTTCTTGGTAAAAGCTGTCTCCTGGGGCTATATTCCTTGGCAGAGACATGCATTTTCTTCTGTGTAGCTCCATATTGAAACACTAAAATTCCATTATTTCAACAACAAAAAATAAATGAATCATAATGGCACGCTCTTCGCTGTGATGGATTACCTATCTCAAGCTCATTTTAAGTCTTTACAAGTTTATTTAATAGGTACTGGAACCAATGGCAGTCTGCAAGGTAGGAAAAGCTATTCCAAAATTTACCACTTCAGTAGTATGTTTTAGAAAATGGTTGGCAGTAATGTACATGTGGGATGTACAGTATATTGGGCTCAAATATTCAAAATCATCAGTATTGTCCTTTAACACAACAATCAGAATTTCATCCAAAATTGATGGAGTCCCCCCTTTAACTTTTTGAGTTGTTGGAGTATTTCAAGTCATTTCAAGTTTTGAAGAGTATTTTATGTGATACTCCTACTGATGAAGTTGTTAAAGGTAGAAATATTACAAACTACTAAAATGAATGAATAAGCTGTATAGTGTACATTTAATATAATTATTTTAAGTGCATCACGTCCCATGCGTGCTAGCCTGTGAGGTTTTGGGGTTTGGTCACGTGAATTCTGTTCATAGTCTGTGTATCGTTTCTCACAGCTTGATGAACCACATGATTACTTTAGTAATATAGAAACTTTTCACACTGGAGACTGAGGAAGCTTCATACTTCATTCATATCTCTGCTGAAATGAGACAAAACTTCTCACTTTTTGCTTCTAACATACAGACACACAATTCTGCCATTCTGGCTTCTTAGTTCAGAGGATAGGAAGGCTGCACTGCCCTTCCCTTCTACATTGCTGAAAGATTAAAAAGTGCATTTGCCATCAAAGATTTTGTAGTTGTTTTTTTTTTTTTTNTTTTTTTTTTTTTTTGTTTGTTTGTTTTTTTTATAAAGCTTTCTCCCTTGCTCTTGGCAGCTCTTTTCCTTTTTATCTGCACAGGTCTCGCTTCATGCATGTTCTGACACACCGAGCGGGATGAAAGGAAAAGGAACAAAACAAATTTTTCTTTATTTATTTAATATCAGTACATATGGTTTGACAGGAGATGAAATAGCATGAGTTCTTTTGCTGAACATGGTTTAAAGTTGCACATGTACTGTATGCAAGTACTTAGAAACACAAAAATAAAAAGCTAATGTGGAGATATGAATAACTTTAGAAGAGTGTTTACAATTAGAACAGAGTACTGTCTATATTAGCAATGTAAAGTAAAGCTACCTAATGCCGTGGACTCGAGTCACATGGCTTAGACCAGACTTAGACTTTAGTCACAAGTTTTCTGACTGGAGATGTGACTTGACATAATCAAAAAAAGACTTGCAATTTGATTTTCAGTTTCACTTTGACACCATGACCTGTGACTTCACTTCAGCTTTTGATTTCCCAGCCAATCAGGATGCATGTGACAACAACAACAGAGTCACTTTGCAATGACAGCTATGATACCCAATATACTTCGCTTACATTCCATGTGAAATAATAATGAAATATGTTTTACAGTCATTTTATGTGTATTTATATTAAATTATAGTGTTTATGTAGAAAGTAAGAAGTACCAATGTTAAAAATCTATAATTAGAGTAAATTCACTACACTAAAGATTTCTCTGGCATTACGTTTTGGCACATTATGACTTGCTTAGGACTTGAAATCCAAAGTTTAGGACTCGTGATTTAGCTTAGACTTGTCAGTCTTGGCTTGACTTGGGCCACAAGTGCCAAGACTTGAGATTTATGCAAAGCAATTATTTGATCCCTCCTCTAATGTTACCACTGCACCCAAGTAACCTGTTTTTGGGTGGAGCAAACAACGCAGCAGCAGCAAGTAGAAGGCAATAAAAAGTAACAGTAGCTAAATTGGTGAGTCGGATCTCTCTCTCTCTCTGTTTGAATTGATTTGTTCTCTTGTTCCAGCCACTTTGAGCTACAGTATCTTGTCCTCAGTAACTCTTACATTAGATGTTATGTAAAGATATACAGAACTTGATTTACATCCCTACAGGCTGGTGTGTATGTGTGAGAGGGACAGAAGTCGCGTACATGAGGAGAATTCATCATTTTTCCAGTGTTGCTAAAACTTTTGCACTGCCTGAATAATGATCCTGCTGACGAGACATGTCCTTTGTTGCAACTGCAGTCAAGCCGTAAGTTGACTCTTAGCAGTTCTTGTCTGGCCTACACAATAGTCCCAGAGGGAAATGTTCTTTTGAATTTTAATTTTGGAGCAACAAAGGCACAGGCTGCATTAGATGATAAGGTAGAAAAGATGAATAACTGTAATGTTAACATTACTGGTGTAGGGAAATTAAGAAGGTGTAAATGAAGATAAGGAAAAAAAAACTGCCAAGTAACAACAAATGCATCAACTGACCTATAACACTACCAATGTCACACAAATCCAGGCCATATCATAGGCCCAGCAGAACATCAATACATGAAAAGTCAGGAATTAGCAAAAATTATATAAATTGTCCTTTTAAACAGAATACATTAAAAGAGAATAATCCTTCAATCAGCCAAAGTTACTGCTGACATAAAGTAAAGCTCACTATGCTTAATTGATTATTTTAAGACCTTTACTTCTAGCATAGCTTGGTCTTAGTTCTGTACATCAGGCAACAATGTTTTATCCTCACACCAAATCAACTCCAACAATAACAGAATGCATTTCTCCCTAATCAGAGGTTGAGTCACCTGACTTGCCATCTCTGATTAGCAGACCGTAAGGCTGTCAGATTGCTGGAAGTACTTTTATTAAGATTGTGAGCACACATTTAAGGACAATGAACTACACACATAAGTATGCCATGAGCCTGCAAGCCTAGAAGTCATTATTTCAGCAGTTAATTATTCATGAATCAAAGCTTAAAAGTCCGTATGGCTTGCTGTGGCCAGGTCTAAAAGGTCTTAACAGATATAACACAGCGCCAACATCATCCACTCACAGAATATATTTTCTATATGGACTAAAAGTATTACAGGCCATTTAGATTCCTATTTAGAGTCAGCATGAAGATAAACAATGTTAAAGAAAATTTCACTTAAAGGACCATATTAGCGATTGTGCATGTTTGAAGCCAATATATACAATCTGTATGTTACATTACTGACAAGCATTTCTCAAAATATACCACTTTAGCAGTAAATTTCTGATTTTTTTCCTACCTTCCAGTGTTCAGTTCATTTCAGTACATTATTAAAATCAACTTGTAAAGACTTGAAACAAACTTGAGATAAGTAATCCATCATAACCAAGATGTTTATTAGCTTTTTTTTTTTTTTTTTTNTTTTTTTTTTTTTTTTTGCCAAAGTAACTTTATTTAATTGATCCAACACGGAGCTGCAAAGAAAACAATGTATGTCTCCACCAGGAAATATAATCCCAGGAGAAGATGGCTTTTACAGAGAAGGCGAAACATTGAATTTTAAGGTGGGTGTATCATCTGAGCATTTGATTTTGAAAGATTAGGGGATTCGAAAAAAAATAACAGGAAAACTAAAATACGGTTTTACTTTTGAAAATTGGTTGTCAGTAATTTCAAATGTATGCAGGTTGTATACTGTATATTGGGCTCAAACATGCACCATCTTTGGTATGGTCCTTTAAAAAATAATACTGATTTACTATTTGCACATTAAACCCAAAGTGTAGCATAACAATTATATCTGTTGGATGCTTATTGAGATTTAATGAGACTAAATTATTCCCCTTTTGTTAATTTAAACTCAGAAACAGAGTAAGACCTTTGGGACCAGAAGCAATGGTTTCTGAAGTGTTTTATGCAATTACAGTAAATGTGACTTTCACAAATACTAATAAAGCTAAATGATCCAGGTAAATGAAGTAAAGTTTTCCCTGCAAAAATATTTCTGCAGGATCAAATATCAAAGTAAAGGGGAAATTCAGGTACAGATGTACAGAAATCCTTCACCTATTTGACTGAATGATGGTTATGTTTTCCAATGAATGTATTATTGTCCACTCCAAGCCTTTATTAACTGTTGTTTGAAAAATTGTACATATGTTGTTTTTTTTTTTTTTNTTTTTTTTTTTTTGTTTTGTTTTTTATGTTTGCAGAATTTTATGCTACATCAGTGGTTCTCAAAACCAAAATATGTATGCACAACTTTACCTACAAGCTACCAACTCTAAAACTGAAAATTATAAATTTACAGTATAAGCACAAAAAGTTATTGACAGCCATATAGAAAAGAAGCATAATGTATGTGGGAGGTGGGCTGTTTCAACAAGACATCTTGTCCTTAATAGAGAGCAACTTTAAAACTTTAAAGCAACTTTAAAACAACTATTTTATAATGAATCACATTTAATTTGGGAATAGTTTGCCACAATAATAGAATTTCCATAAATTTAAATTGTTTTGATTTTCTGCTAAATTTCCGGAGTCTTTTGGCATACTACCAGGGTGCACTTCAAGTACCATTGATGGTACACATACCAGAGTTTGAGAACCACTGGAGAGTTCGTTGGTGTTGTAATGCAGGCAAATCATGAGACCTCTGGCTGACGATGCGGTTTCCAGCACAATGTCTCTTTGTTTAATGCTCCTCTATCATTCTTAGCATGTTGGGTCTTTTTCATTTGCTTAATAGCATGATCACTATAGGAGGGGAACTAATCATCACTTCCCACAACTATTTGCGTTTTCAAAACACATTTTACAACACATACTAAAGTTTCTTGGAATCTGGATTACGCAGAAATAGCCTTGACACTGTGCGCCTTCACTCTGACAGCGGAAACGTGACTAAAAATGTGTCTGCACAGTCATCTCAGTCATTACTCATTTTACTCCTGTGAAATATTAATATGAGCGAGTTTCCAGCGTTATGTGGAAAGGGTTTGGGGTTTTAGGGAACTGGCTTTTCGGAATTAAAACCAATTAGTCATTAATCAATTCCATTCCAGTGGCTGCACAATTCTGCTTCAGGTTTTGGCTCTAACAGGCTTTGGGAATGTGTGGATGACAGCAGGGAGCAGTGCTGGAGATGGTGTTGCCCACATTACCGCTAGAAGACAAACACTGGTCCTCCCACCTTGTCAGAGCTCCTGAGTGTCTTCAGGAACAGGGACCATAGCTCTCATAAATCGATGAATGGGACTTTGCCCTGCGCTGAATCCTGAGGCTGTTTGGAAGCGGGGCACAGAACAGACAGAAGGAGTCTTTTCCTACTTTCAGTGAGAGCCGAGGAGGGAAAAAAAAGACGCAGCAATGACAGAGCAGCAGTCGTGCGCAGCAGCAAAATAGACGAACTATTGTGGGGGACAGAAGATTGATAACGCAACTGGGCGAGCAAACTGCGCGGCAGATGTAATTTCCAAACGTTGCAGCTGGTTCGGTGGCAGTGGAGTGCTGGATGGGTTGTCACTGCGATCTCTTTGTCATCATTCACAGCGTCCTCCTTTCCAAATTACTTGGGGATCTCGGATCTGTGAGGGGAGTATCGCTGCAGAGACTAACGGGGAATGCCATGTGTCGTTGCGCGACATAGAAGCTCTTTGTGGGCTGCTTGCACCGGGGACAGGTGGTGCCGTGTGTTTGTGTGTGTGCTGAGACTAGCAGGGGGCATGGACACACAACCCCTGAGACAGTTGTCTTAGGGATGTCAGGCCGGCGTACGGGATCAGTTTTTGCCAGAGACAGGTGCGAAAGGGAGGAGTAGTTTACAAACCCCATAACACCGGATCGGGTACAACTAACGAGCTTCTCTGATCTATCGCGGANTTTTTTTTTTTTTTTTTGGTTTCCATTGGGACTCACAGGCTTCTAACTGACTCAACAATTCCCGTCCCAGCTGCACCTTTTCCGGGATAATCGGAGGTAAGTGCCCCGAGTCGTCCGGTGTGGAGGTTTGGTGTGGGTGGCGGCGGTGGTGGCAGTGCGCTCTGGTCCTCAGGCTGCTGATGCTTTGGAAACATTGTGCTGCGACTGATGACACAAACGAAATCAGAGGGAATTGTAGTTAAACATGAGCCACAATCAATGTACATTAGGTAGCGGATCTATTGTCTTTTTCTCCATTCATTGCATAATTATCAATTTCATACTGCGTAGCTTGCAGCTACGCACAAAAGAAGCAACTCTTCTGTCCGGAGCCTGAACAGGCGCTCACCGTCCATCTATTGATTGATTATTGACTTATGTCAGACGGATCGTGAGATAGAAAATGTCTGACAGTTCTGTATTGACGAAGACATTAATGCTGTTAGGATATAAGGTGTCATATCTGTTTCTTCCATCTAATACCGTAATGTTATTCATCTTCAGTTTTGTCCTCTCTGATTTGTTTCGCACACCGTGGAATTTGAGAATTTCCTTAGTCTACTGAAAGGGATTTTACCCCTTTTGACCTTACAGGTATTTTAAAGCAACGCAGAGTGTCATTTTACTATCCAATTAGTTACAGAACTCTAAAAGTCAGAGCATGTCTTCAGATTATAGGATTGGCCAAAATCTCTCTCTCTCTCTCTCTCTCTCATGGTCAGTGTTTCTACTGTATGATTCTCTGACTTTCTAATCAAAGTCCAACAGCACTACTAGAGGGTCAGTGTGTACCTCAGTCTTACCCACTGGCCCCCGTGTCCACACTTACTCCTGCCCACAGACTCTCTTTCTGTGTTTCTCCAGCAGCTGCTATCTTTTCAGTTGGCTAGATAGTGTCAGAATCACATATTTTGCTTTTTGTGTGAGGGCTAACTCTGAAAAGTTGGCTCCAAGCCTCCTAAAGTTTCGCCATTTGGTAGCTGCGTGTTTTTGTTGTGGCCCCTGTTTCAAATTCAAATTGCCTTTCAGCTGCCTTTTGTCCAACTCTGAGGTTTGTGGACTGGAAAGCGAGAGAGAAGTAAGCGAAGTCCCCAAGGGTCAGAGCATTCCTATAATGAGCCCTATGTGTGAGAGGAGAGATAGTGAGGGAGAGAAAGAAAGATTTAGAGGGAGACACATCTAAAGAAAGTAAGACAGTGCTCCTTGTCTAGTGCGAGGATAGATAGCCCAGGGAATACCACCATCTCCACAAACTTTTCTTTCACTCTCCTGTGACAAGAGATCCTTTAATTTCTCCTCCTCAAGGTTGTCACCCAGTACGACAACCTGGACTCAGGGGTGCTGCTGCAGGTTACAAGTTCAACTCTTCCTCCCTGGTGCTCAGATGTGCTCTGCAGACTCTGCTTCGTACCTGCATTTTATGTTTGAGTAAAGATGGGTGATGCAGTATAGGTGGTGGAAATCAAAAGAAAGGGATGAAGTAAAGATGAAGCTGGAGGGGGATGAAAAAGGAGATGATCTTAAAGTAGATACTGTCTGATCATCTGATGTTGTTCCCTCTTTGACATAGCAGTGGAGGAGTGCTGCCCTTCTCTCTCATGTGCTGACATTCCTCATGCCACCAGTAATTACAGGAGAAGTGCTATCAGAGGGAATAAATTAGTAGACAAAAGCGGAAAAACTTGTCTGATGCAATCTCTGATCTCACTGTACAGCATCCAATTTTAATCATGCAAGAGTAGATAACAAAACAATCAGTGGCTTTTACTATTCTTCCAGTTCTTGCTTAGAAAGTTTCAAGGGAAAATGTTCCCCAAAATAGAATCCAGGTATATTAAGCCAGGCAGACACTGTACGACTTTCAGTATCATATGATTTGCATTATCATACATGATTGAATCAAACATTCTCCATGGCTAACTCCCCCAGCCACCGTGCTTACACTGTACATCATGATCGATATGCCTGATCGGGGCACTATGTCTGAACAGAAGCTTCGATTTGGCTTTGTCCGTTGTCAATTCCAATAAAGTTTCATTGAGAAACATGGCTGTGCCTGTAATTTCTAATGTAGAGGGCAGTAATGCATTCTCAAACCAGATGTAAACCCAAGTATAAGAGGAAATGGAAGGATTTTTTATTTTTTTTTAAAGAGAAAATGAAGAAGAAAGTGCTACAACAAAAACAGAACCTCAGTCCATTCTCCTCTGTAAACTGCTCTCAGTTTTTTCTGTCCACATGCTTTCCTGTTTGTGCCATGTTTGTTGTTACTAGAGCTGCTCCACTCATGCATGTGCACTCAGGTATCTTTTAGCACTAATCGGATCGGCCGTTGGCCAAAATTTCTGATATGCCAGAAATCCATCCAAACGTCTGACAGCCAAATTGTTCCTCGATCCGGCTATAAAACTCGCGTTGGGACCCCGCTTATACAGCACGTCTAGCAGCTGTGGGTCAGGTGGAAATTCAGGGGATAAAAAATCACCCCAAAAAACGTAGTGTCTGCTAGGCTTTACTCTTACCCAGGGCGACACAGGGTTGTGAACAAGCTAAAATTATAGAACCAAACACCGTTTTGCTGAAAGCATCAAGAGGCCGACCTTTTAGCTGCAGCACTGACACACATTTTAATTTAAAAAATATGAGCCATTTCTGGAGCCTATGTGCTTTGCATTAATAACATGAAAGGATTTTCTAAGTAATCTTCCTGAAAAGAGTTTAATGCTTTGTTTCAGGCAGGAAGTGGGGATAAATGTTTTCACAGTAAGTATATAAATAACCTGACTGTAGGAAGCATTATTCTTGCCAAAGAAATGACTCATTAGGGGGCAAGATTGCACTGAGAATTATGTAAGGCAAACATAACAAAAAGAGTCCAAAGAACAGTGTACATGATGATTAGAAGAGAAACCCCACTGGAAAATGCTATGGAAAAGGCCCGGAAAAGCCTTAATATAGAACTAGAACTTTCTGTCAGTGGAGAACTAGATAACAAGGTTAAATGTATGCCCAGGAAACCAGGCGGAGGATTGTAGCATTCCAAGGTCCCAATGCTGATGTCAGTTTTTGGCGATGTTTTCTACTTTCCCAATGCTTTTCCTCACAGCTTAACAAACTGCTCACTGGAGCTCGGCTAATCCTTTGCTCGAAGTGCCCAGTGATTTATTATAAAGTTACTTCATTTGTGAGGATCTGCAAAATCCTTTACACACATACCCTTGACAGATCCCCACTGGTTTTACTGTGTGATCCGAATTGTCAGTTAATTTGCAGGATTGTTCGTGCGCGTTGATCAAAGAGGCAGAGAAAGACATTGAAAGTCTATGTATGAAAGACTGAGCCATAAGGGATACTGTTTATCACAATGTGTCTGTTTGCCTTCCTGTCTTGTATGGCTTTTGTGTGCAAGTGTTTTGTGAATCAGTCCGTCTGTCCCACATACAAGTGTGATTCAGCTCTGTCCAGCCATGGCTGAATGGGCGCCCTGTTTTCTGCCTGTTTTTTGTCACCAACAGCCGCTAAGCACCCCTTGCTTCAGAGCAAATGTTGTAGCCCACGCGGTAAAATAACAGGTGCTGTTACACAGGGACTTAATCCCTCTTTCCCACCTCCCCGTTGCACCCCACTGGGAGGGGGGTTACATCACCTGTGAGCCTGGGGCAGCTCCAGCATAGAAATAATTCTTATAGATCAGTCAGACAAAGCCTCATTTACAATATAAATTCCTGCCAAAATGAGGATGTGATTTTTTTTTTTTTTTTTTTTNTTTTTTTTTTTTTTTTTTTAATACAGCAATGTAATTTTCCAAATCCACATGATCTGACTGCACATTCTTTGAATAAGCGCTATGGAAAATATGGTTTGGATATTATATACAGTACATTTACATTCACATTGTACTCTGATTTTTTGTCTGTTATGTGATCTCAGCAAAAATGTGAATAAGACGTATTCGTGGTAAAAAACTGATAGGATTTTGTCATTTGCTGAATAGATGTGACTCCATACTCAGTTGACTTCCGTGAGGAAGGATGCCAGTTGAGGAAATTCGTGCACAGAATACTAAGGTCAACTGTGAGCCGATGGCGCATTCTCATATGAGTCAGCTTTGCATAAACTATCTTAATTCTGTTACTCAGAGTACACCAACATTGATTTATGCCAATTTCAATCTGATTATGGCGCTGCGTTTGAAAAAAAAAATTGAATTATTGCCGTAAGTGGATTAGAATGTAAGTTTTATCATGGGTGTAAAAGTGCTGATTGAAGCTAGATGTGGGGTCCTCCTCTGGAAAATGTCCCCTTCCACCTCCACACACTGATCCCTGTCATACTTTATATTCTGCTCTACTGTATATCTATGCTTAGGACTGCAATTACTGTTGTTTGTTGTGCACAGCTGTACAATTAAGCCATTGTCCCCTGAGTTTAGGTTTCATTTTATGATGCCTAAGGCATGAAACTTTGCACCAAATATATTTACAAGAACATGTGTGTTTCCCATTGACCCCCCNCCCCCCCCCCCCCCAGCTTCCATTATGTGAAGTGAGTTTCTGTGGGTTTATGCCCAGCTAAAGGAGATGTTTTCTCGTTGCTTTCTGTGGGGCAGAGCTGTCGCCAACCACATCAGTCTAGCTTTAGATTGACAGACTAGCAGGGAAATACTATTGAGCTGCGGCGCTGGATGTTCATGTTAAACCTGGCAGCCCAGCCTTTTCTTTTTCCTGTCATTCTCTCTCTCTCTCTCTCTCTCTCTCTCTCTCTCTTTAGCATTCCACCCTGCTTGTTTTCCTTCTCACACTTTCTCCATACTGCTGCTCCCCTCATTACCTCTCTTCTCCTTTTCCCTTCGCTGTCCTTCGCCTTTCCTCTCCTCTGCTTTTTGTTCCCTCATCCTCTCCCTCTCCTGTGGACCTTGATGTCAAGGCCTCTCAGGCAGTGTGGTCTCTGTCTGCAGGCTGTCAGGGCAGAGACACTGCCCACTGGGACTCTGAATGGGACAAATTGACCGTAACAATGTTCCCACTTAGCATGTGGAGCTGGGAGAAAGAGAAGGTGAAAAGGAGGGACTGATGACTGAGAGGCAGGCCGCCTGCAATGAGAGAGAGAGAGAGAGAGAGAGAGAGAGAGGGAGAGAGAGAGAGAGAGAGAGATATTAAATCACACATATTGCCTTTTTCATATTCTTTCTCTTTCTTTTGCAGACACACAGCAGCTTTGCTTGTTGTTATTTGCTCAAGGCTCCTGAGGTTGCCATAGCAGCAGGATAAGCACATTAGTCTTTGACCCTGCTAGCCCTCACACACGCACGCACGCACACACACACACACACACACACACACACACACACACACACACACACACACACTCTCTCTCAGGGTCCAGATGCCTGCCAGCAGTTCGTCATGGCTGGCGGTTTGATCTTCACTAAGGTGCTACCGCTGCCTCGCAAAGGGTCAAGGATCATTCAGCCCCCCATTAAAATGCAATAAGGGCTACCCCAACGGGACCACCTCCCCCATTTAATCACACACCACTGCTCCTTCATCATTTGCTCACTCCCTTATATCTTTTGATCACTTGTTTTTCAGTCCTGTAATCCTTCCACTATCATCTATGTTTCTCTCTCTCTGCTTTATTGTTCTTATGATGTACCTGTAGCCTGAATATAAGAGTGAATTTACAGAATGAATCCCTATTTACACTAATAAGCACTCTTTCATTTGTCTTTCATAAGGCTGTTCTCATTGGCTGCCACAGGCTAGTCTTGCCTCAGAGTCTATGATTTCAGTATTTTTTTTGTGTGTCCTTTAACTGTGACAGACTATCTTGGAGAAGTTGGAGCAGTATCATGTTGTGTAAGCCTGAGGTGGTGCAGTATGACAGGAACAAAGAATGCAGCTGCTATCGCCAAAGGCCCAGTGGCTGCTGAATAAAGATGCTTCCCATTGGTAAAACTGGCATTCCATGTAGGCTTATTGTATCTTCTCAGGCACAGTGTTGCTGCATGTTTCCTAGTCTGAGTATAGGATTGTGTACATGAGTGTGTGGGTCACTCCAATATCTGAAAACCTTAGGCATCGGGGATTCTTCCATTTGCTGGAGAAGTGAAAAGAGACATTTCCATGAGTATGAATTCCATTCTGTTGGCAGCGGACCATGGGCGATATTGTGGGAGCCGGGATGAAAAGGCAGGCAGACATGATGGAGAAGGACATGAACATTTACTTCCTGGATGTGAATAAACGGTGTTTGTGTGTGTGTGTGAGTGGAATGTTTTTCATAGCCTGTTTGCTTGTCATTAAACTGTGTTCACATTGCTTTCTCCCTTATTCTTTGTCTGTCTTTCACACACTCACAGACACACATACACTTCATGACTCTGTCTTTCTCACACTCTCCTATGGAGTCTCGGTGTCGGCAGAGCCCCGGTTTGTTAACAAGAGAAGAGACTAATAAGGGGCCATAGCCAGCAAAGAAGAGGACAGCCTGGTCCCATATAGCACCCATACTGTAGGAATACATGAATGCACACTGACACGTTGACAGTCACACTTGCATAAGCCCCAAGCCTGGAGCCGAAAATCCGGTATCAGTCAACCACACTGCAATTGCATTTAGACAGTTATGCTATGATAACGTGCACACACACACACACACACACACTTTCAATACCTCCTATACTTCGTTTCCCAGGCCAGGTTGCTGTAATGATGAAACAGATAACAAATAGGCCACAGTTTAAGTTGAGGGGGGAGACTATTTTGGTGAGGATGCTGGTCACACATCCTGAATCATTTCCCGCATCAGCACAGCATGGATCTGAAGAAACTATGCCCCGTGGGCCTGGCCGGTATTATCCCGCTGCTGTTTTATAGCTAAATCATTTCTTAGGGGAACTTCCAGCCCAAATGGTTCTATCCTGTAGTTTTATGGTCACAGTGAAGCTGCAAAAATAAAATGAGAATATTCTCATTGGTGTTGTTGCTGTTTCAGTGTCTCCTGTTGTTGATTTCCTTTCCTCTTGTCTCACTGGTGTTCCACGATAAAATTTGGACTCGAAACTTTACACAAACTGTAAGGCCGGATTCACATGACAAGCGTTGAGTCTTGTGTTGATCTGGGCGTTCCATTATTGTGTATTGGGAGCTGAGCGGTGAACTCCTAATGTCATGTCATGCCACCTTGAGTGCAGCGCGATGCTCAGATTCTCCATTTTGATGTGGCGCTCAAAGTTCATTTAAATGAACTTTGACCTTTCTGACGCTGACCTTTCCAACGCGCAACCAATCAGNAAAGTTCATTTAAATGAACTTTGACCTTTCTGACGCTGACCTTTCCAACGCGCAACCAATCAGAGCTGCTGTACGTCATGTAACCAGAAGCACCACAACAATGGAGAAGCTTATAATCTGTAGAGTATACACAACTTTAAAATCGTATCATGATCTGGTTTAAAAAAAAAAGGCGCTTGCTTGGCAAAATGTCAGCAGTCAGACAGGGACATCAAGTTTGGAAATTGTTAATGTAGTGTCTGAAATGTGAGGTTTCATGCATCCACATTTACCGTTTTTTCACTTTTCTTCTCCTAATAAGAAGAGCATTTTTCTTTTTTGCGATGTCCATGTCGCTACCCGAGTTGAAACCAAAATCCGATTTTTACTACGAATGTGCAAAGATCGCGTCTAGGCTACATCCTGTCTTTACAGTCCATGGTAACTGTTAAATTGTCATTAGCAACGAGCGCTTCCTGTCAGCGCGAGGTTGAGCGGCGCTGCTCAGACTCCACTCGTGCAAGCAGAAGTCTGAACGCCCAGGTCAGCGGCAACGCTCAACGTTTGTCATGTAAATCCAGCCTAAGTTTTGTTTGCTACTTTTTGTTTTGTACTTTTGAAGTAATTAGCAGCAAAACAAAAAGGGAAGTGTAGCTTTCTGGCTTTGGGCTGGGGCAGCAGTGGAGAGGGCAGAGCAGCAACTATGATCTGCTGTCTGTCTTCACTCTGTGACGGTACAGTGGCGAGAAGAAAGAGAGTAATCGAGACATTAGGAGGCAGTGTCAAGATCTCGGTGGTTATGGATGAAGCTGCAGTATAAGGTAACTGGACTCAGAGAAGAAGAACAGAGCTGAGCAGGAAGAAAGCCACGAGCAGAGAGAAGGAAGGAGAGGACAGACTGGAAGAATAGTGTTGAGGGGATGCTTGTGCAGTTTCTGTTGCTGTTGCAAATTGGAGGAAAAGTGGGTTCTTGAATGTACTAGTTGAAATTAAAGGCTCTGAACCACCAATTAATGTACAGCCTCACTGTGGGTTTCTGCTGCAGAATCAAAGAGGCCTCGCTGTGCTGTGCGTCTGCTCATCTTCCAAGCATGTGCACATGCACACACATACACACATGCCCCATCCACGAAGGGGATTTCAGCCAAGAAATTGGAGCCAATGAGTCAGAGACAAGATGAAAGCATCACATGAAACTAAAGATGAATATCAAGGTTAAGAACAAAAGAATAGTGATTTGCGCTTTGTTGATAAATGGTATGGAGGCGAAGAGATGAGGAGAGAGAGGAGAAGGTCAAGTCTGATGCTCTTATGAGAAGATAAGAAAGGAAATGAGTGGAGGAGGAGAAAATGAGGACAGAGTGTGTTGTCTGAGGGCAGGAATCGCAGAGTCAGACCCAGGGCCCATCTGGAGGCAACAGGTCTGGTGACAGCAGGCGGGTTTTCAGTCCAACTATCCCAGTCGTGGATGACAGCCAGGAATAGAGCCAGGGTCTGCCCTTGTCCAAGACCCCCGGAAACCTGCAATACAACCAGTCCACATGCAATCTGTCCCCTGATACTAACCACTTCAGTATGATAGTCATGATGGTTTATGGATTCTAACTGTTCAGACTGAATGCAAATGATTGATTTCATAGTATTAGGTTGGAATTTGTCAGGATGGTAAACAGTCCCTACACTGAGGAGTGTAGAAGTCATAGAATTAATGCAGCACAATGTCCTTGTCTGAATTAATTAAAGGTAATGAAACGATCATAATATTTTTCTAAGATTTCTAAAAGAAGAATAAATAATCCTCAAGTCATTTTTGTCACAGTAAAATACTTGATAGGAAAGCAGTAACAATAACTGTCGTAAGCCAATAAGCCACAAAAGCAAAAATAATTGATATACCACACACATAATGCCTGACCACTGTTACAATAGATTTGTTGATTGGCAAGTCCTCTGTGCCTGGTTTTCTGTGGTTGCTGTGCATTCAGAATACCATAGCATGCAAGCTCACATTAGCTACTGGGCCATTTGTATTTGCATGTAAATGTTTTTCACCCCTTGGCTTGACTGGTGGGGCAATCAGAATGGCTCTCTGTCTGCATCACTTTAGAGGGAGGCTGCAATGACTGACTGTGACATTCAGAGCTCAGACCAGGCTTCACCCTTTCCTTTCATTCACTTGTTCACTTGCATGTTCACTTCTGTGGGAAGGAAAAGGCAAAAGACAGGAAGGGGTTTTAGTATTGAAGTGATATCTAGTTAGCAGATTCCATTCTTGATGGCTTGATTTGCTCTAAACATCAGATGTAGACCCTGTCATCCCCCATCTATCTACCCCCTCATCCAGCCTTGGAGCCTGAGCTTTGGCCAGCTCCCACCATCTCATGGCGCCAGGCAGATGGACACTTCCAAGATTTTTCCTGCTCAGAACAGCGTGATATACACACACATTCAAGCAAACACATACACACATCTCCCACATGGTGTTGATGGATACATGCGCAAACACACATCTGCACGGAGGAGTGTTTGTGCTTGACTCATGTTGCAGATCTCGAGGTTTGGCTGTCTGTCAGACATCTATCAGCCTCCGTCATCAAATGATACGTCGTCCTCTTATGATAAGTCTCTGAGTTTGACTAGCCTGGTTTCTCTGCTCGCTTAGTGAAGACAGCAGTCAGAAATTCAGGGACAAGGAGTGAGTGTTGCACTGATTGCGTGTGGTGAGAAAGACCGTGGGAAGAGAATGAATGAGTGAGTGAATCAGCACATTCAAAATCAAAATATTCACTTACCCAACTGATGGGACATATACTTTGCCAAAGTGGTGAACTTTCCATGAGTATTCCTATTAAATTGACATTAATTTAAATGTGCATCTGCTTTATTTTGCAAGATAAACAGTGGAGACTGACAGAAAAGACAAATCCTGCCGTCAGAATAATCAAATTTGAATAATTCTGCCATGCAGCATGTAGTAAAGAGGTGCAGCACTCTCTGCAGCTTTGCTCTGTGTATATACAGTATATGTAAGTGCATGTCTGTGTACAAATCTGTGTTGTCACATCACTTCAAATATGCCTCTAATCCTCCTGGTTAGCTGAGTGCTGGCTGTGTTATTGTTTTATCTTGATTATGTGATGTTAGTGTATGTTTTGTCTGTTGCATGAGAATTAAATGGTACCATAATAACCATTGCGTTGTTGCTGTCATTTTGCATTAATTGCAGTGTAGCACTTTTTCCAAATGGCACCTTGTGGGATTTCAGTAAATTTAATTTGGTTGTGTGATGGTTATTTGCAAGTCTGTTGGTTTTGGCAAAACTTATTGTGGTTCCACTTTATAACAGGGTGTACTTTATAAACATTTTATTAGTTGTGACTCAGGGGTTTAATAATGGCTAGTAAAACATTTATTACAGATCAAAAATCAGCCAAGAATATCTTAGTTGCCAGGTTGTGATAAATCACTTTGGCTGGTCTTCCTCCAGCATAAGCAGTTTAGTGTTTTGTTTTTTTTTTTGTTTTGTTTTTTTAAGCTATCAGTTTAATATATCAGCCTACTGGCTTATTGTAAACTGAGAAACTGAGACTTTTGGTGACTTACTAACATTTAATACCTATTGACATTAAGTTACAAATGTTTGTACGTCAGCATTTAAGGACAACTGATTTCTCAATAATAAGATGTAAGGTCTACAGGTTCTAAATATGAATATGTTGTTAACAGATAGATTTTGCCAACTTTTTTCCAGATTGGTTGAACAGTAGTGGTTATTTTTTTCCTGTGGCATTAAAGAGCTAAAAACAGAGCAAATTATGCTGGAGAAAGATATGCAATAGTGGAACTGATTTTTCACAACCCATAGCAACCCAAAAGTTGTTCTTTTTAATATTACTCATCTGTGAAGCATTAATTAAGGATTTTTTAAATCATTAATCACACCCTTCTCCAGGTACCTTCCTCATCAGCCCCCCTCTTGTCAAACAATGTCAATCTTGGGGTAGCTGCTGTATTCTTGTGTCCTTGCTGAGAGGTATCGTCATTGTGCTGCCCAGACATATTGTGGAGACATCAGCAAGTAGCTCACTCTTTACCTGCTGTGGCTCCTCTAACCTTTTCAACAATTATCTGCTCGCTTCATATAAATAGCTTTGCTTGTTCTGTCGGTTTCATTTGAAAACCAGCCACACTCTCCCCCGGCTCTCTGCGGCAGCCAAGGAAACTCGATCCCCGAGTCTAAACTAACGCAATAAACAGGACAGAGAATGCCTGAGAGCAAGCTTTCACAGGACTGAGATATGTCATGTACCATGAAACATTAAGGGTGCTGTAACAAGGGAGCAGCTGACAGAGTTTTTTGACTTGAATGCAGGTTACAGACACAAAAGCAATAAAAGCAGTGAGGTTGTGGTAATAGTGAGTAAATCAGTCACATCATCAAAGAAACATGTAGCCAATGGATAAGCATTCATCTCAGCCTCCGGCCTTCCCAGCATGCTCTTGACTTGTAATGAAATGATTTTTTTCTCCTATTTTTCTTCGTAATTGATGACTCTCGGTGAGTGTGCTTTTAATTGTGCAGCCCTGAGGGAGCGAATGCGTAGTTACAGAAACACTGGGTTCCTGCCAAATATTGAAGATGGCAGTTATTCTGGAGAAAGGTTTTTAGTTTTTACTGCTTGCCTGCTGGACAGGGCCGGTGCTCCCTGGTGGGCAGTGTTTATTAATGTATTTTTTTGCTGTTTTTCTCTCTTTTTTTTTTTTTTTTTTTTTTTTTTTTTTGGCTAGGGCCGTTTCACCTGGCATAGAGATCCTGTGTGCTGTCATCAGCACCATTAACGGCCACAACAAAATAGCTTTGAAGTTCTGCAGGGCTTCAGCTGTAATCGGAGTATAAGAGGACAGCTCCAGGCTCAAACTATAATAGAGGGGAAGCTCAGGGACTCCACTGTTTGCTCCTAAAGCCCCTTTCATACATGCACTCTAGTCAGGAAAAGTTCCTGTTATTACCTGGGACAGCGGTATATGAGAACGCGTGCGTGAAGTGGAATGCAGGTCAAGTTGTTGCTGCATTGTCCTCCTCTGCTCCTATAACATTCCTGCAAAGGTGGGTAGAGTAACCAGAAGCTGTACTCAAGTAAAAGTATTGTTACTTTATGATAAATGTAACTCAAGTATAAGTAAGAGTAGTCACCAAAATAATTACTTGAGTGAGAGTAAGAAAGTATCTATTAAAAAGATTACTTGTGTAGTGAATAACTTTGATTGAGCTTATTCTTTGAAATAATCAACAAGCTATAAAGTGCTCATCTGAGGAAAGAAAAAAAAACCCAAAGTAGCCATATGTAGCTTCTGATACAATCCAAATCATATCATATAAGGAACCAGTCGACAGTAATAAATCAAATATTTGCCACATAACAAATCATGGCAATTCTGGCCTGGCCCCAAGACAGTTAGTTAGGTTAGCTTCATGAATTTAGTCAGAATAGAACAGGAAAACTTGAGTTAGCATTAGCAGCCAGCAGCTAGTTAAGTAGCTAACGTTGCAGCTTACCGNAACAGGAAAACTTGAGTTAGCATTAGCAGCCAGCAGCTAGTTAAGTAGCTAACGTTGCAGCTTACCGCCATGTTTCCTCAAGTTTGACTCAAGCTGAGTTCTTATAAACTAAAATGTCACATTTTTAGGTAGACAAAGACGGCAACGCATTATGTAGCTGTTGGTTTTAGTAGACTGAGAAGAAAACAGCATTTGAATGTGTGGCCAGGGATGTGCCTCATCTAAACCTCCTGCTGCTGATTCCACCATGACTGTTCTGCTCCAGGTGAAACCATGGAAATGGAGGGTGAGGTGTGGCTACTTCAGAGCTGAAGTAGAGTTTGACAATGAGAGAAAAACTGAACGTGCACTGAATTCAAATGGGTGAAATCAAAAGTAACGCAAAAAGTGCGACCAATGTAACAGAGTACAAGTATATTGTTTTCTTCATAAATATATACTCAAGTATGAGTTAAAAGTATCCTGCAATAAAACTACTCAGTAAAGTACAATTTTGTGAAAAAAGTTACTTAAGTAAATGTAACGGTATAAATGGAATGCGTTATGACTCACCTCTGCATTCCCAGTTAGATTCATGTGAGAACAGAGGTCCGGGACATTTCAGGAACAAATGAGTGGGCGCGTCGATGATGTATTTGTCATACAAGTCACTCGTGACAATAATAAGCCTGTTGGCAACATGCTGCATTTTCCGATACTACTGCACGTTAATCGAAATAATGTCTGTAAGCTGGAGTGATTTGGAGATCAGGGAGCTTTTGTCTGTTATGGCAGAGGATGAAATAATTCATCAAGTTAAAGGAGCGGTAAGAGATTCAGTGCTTTATAACTGAATACAGTATTTGGTTTACAACCAAATACAGTATATTTTGTGCGTCACGCCCGACCTTATCTTCTACTTCATTCTCTTTGTGTTCTCTACACCAAAGCAGCTTTTGGGTGCCTTGACACCAATCACCGACTGGTCTGATGGGATGATCACACCCCCAACGTGACCAGGAATTTTAGGTTTAGGTGAGAACAGCTATTGTCCTGCACTTGATTGTAAGTGTGAAAGGGGTACTCAAGGAACATTCCCACAGCAGGTAGTCCTGCGTTGTTCTGGCATATGTGTGAAAGGAGCTATAATTTACATTTCTGTCCTCTTTCATAAAACAAATCTGGACCAATTACTTTCTCTCTCTCCCCCTCCTTCTGTGTTTCCCACTAAGTTTCCATCTCTGTTTAACCAGGCTCGAACATTTAAGATAATGCACTCACCACTTGTTTATAATGTAACATTGTAAAGTCTGCAAATGCTTTTATCGCAGTATAGATCACAACTATGACTATGTATTCAAGAGAAATTATCCCAAAGTGGTGAATATCACCTAAAAGTGTAGCTCTCTGAAGGTGTTTCCCAGACAGACAGTGTACCAACTGCTGTTAGCTCAGCATTTATTGACCTCTGTTCTGTTAATTGGATGCATTATGTACGTTTACTTTGCTGCTTTTCATATCCTAATCAGATTGTTAATTTACTGTCCTGTGGGCTTTAACCAGCTGGCTGCAAACATAGATGCTCTTTTCTCTTCATCTCTGCCTCTTCATCTTCTGTGGGTGTCTCTATGGTTTCCTCAGCTTGTTTTGAAGTGGAGCAGAGAGGTTTTGTGTGTGTCCATGTCTGCGTGTAAGGGTAGGTAGGTTAATATGACAGCGTCCCTTAATAATTCAGTGAGGCAGATGTAAGTGTGAGATTTGTCAGGCAGGTCTGAAGAAAAGGTTAAATACATTCCTGCCAAAAGAACCTGTATTAATATAATAACACATCTCAGTGACACTCCTAATTTGGCATGTACACACTCGCACCCCTAATGGCTGCCAAGCCCTCAAACCCTCCATGGCCACCTCACTTCCTGTTTATTTATATATTTATGTGTTTGTCACTTAGGATCTCTCACATTCAGAAAAAGGAAAGAAGCCAATTATGCTATCTGCAGTCACTTCACGTTGTTTTTTCAGACCATCAGCTCAGCATTTCTGTGTCATTGTTAAGTTGGTCCCCGCTGCTGATAAAGAGTAATTGCTAGTTTGTCAGTTGACTTGATTCTTGGTTGAGAGTTGCCACCCAGGCTGGAGCAGGCTTTCAGACACTTAATGTTGGCATGAAAATGCTACATCAATATTTTTGTCTGGAGGTAAGGAGATTTCTTTTGCATCAGATAATCCCTTTTCACTCCTGAAATTAGTTTCTCTCTCTTGAGGCTAAAATGCAGAGGCAAAATTACAAGTGTGCAAGGATTACAATTGTAAAAGTGTGAAAAAGAAAAGATAGGGAAATGCGTGGAATGTGTGTGTGTGTGTGTGACGGAGGCCTCTTTTGCCAGAAATTGAGGGCTCTTGCAGGGATACCTCCCTGATTGAAATGAATAGATTCCTGGGTTGTGGATACAGGCAGCAGGAAGCAGCAGCCGGAGGACTCAGTCTAATCACACAAGTACCCACACACATACACACATGTCGTGCTCTGTAAAAGAGCTTGGGCTCATTAATGTACCTTAGCACCAGCAGCAAAACCAGGCAGCAAGCCAACTCAGACAGAGAAGCTGAGAGGTGATGCTCTCCCTGGGCCTCCCTGGGCCGGGCAGAGGGGTAAAGCTGAGCCCCTGGCAAGATTTTGGTATCACTCATTAGTACACACACACAACTAATGAAGAGTCCGGAGGGAACGAGAGAGGGTAAGAGGCAGGAATCAAACTGAATAAAGACGCTGCAGAAACACAAACATGAGTGCATACTTCAACACAAGAATGTTCATACACACAGCAGCTCAAGAACAAGATATAGCAAGGAGTTGTTGTTTCAATAGATGTTAGACTTATGAGTGTCTGTGCAGTAAGCGAAGCTGAGGCTACTTATAGAAATAACCTTGTTTTTTTAATTAATAAACTGAAGAGCTGCTACAGTGTGTGTGTATGTGTATATTTGTACGAAGGCTTGTGCATGTGTGCCACAGTTCCACTTCAACCCCCATGACACCTTGCATCAGCATGATTAACAGGAGGGTCGTATTGATTTTGTCAAAGTGGTTTCAGAGGCAAATATAGTTATTTAGTCTGTGTATACATCAGGATATTTTGTTATTGTTGTCAGGCGTCTAAGTAGCCTTGCTGAGCAAAGCTCTGAGTGGGCCTGTTTATTTTTAAGGAGTCTCTGTCAAGGCAGCTAGTTTCTCTTCTAGCCCCCCTGGGACTTGACCCTGAGGACCAGGACTAATTCTTCTGCATGACATTACCATTCTCAGTAATGTGACTGATTTTATACCTAGTGTGGAGTGGGCCATGTAGTCATGAGCAAAGCGGCAAACTAGTCTGAAAAATCTGACTGCCCACTCGTGTTGAGTCATTTGTGTCTTAGATCATTCTGATAAGCAGCGTGTGGACCTCTGACATCTCATTCAGTCAGAAATTTCTTCTCATTTGGACTGTGATTCAGTACGTGCTGTGGTGTTTGTGCGTGCACTTGCTGGTGGTGTGTACGTAATAGAACGTGCTGTATTGTGGGTTTCTGTTCTTGGCAGTATTGTTTCTATGGTTATGACACAGAGGTTTTGCTGATGTTAAAGTTAAAGGAGTGTACCAGTGATTTTGCATGTTTGAGACCAATAAATAAAAGCTGACCTTTTCCCAAAACATAGTACTGAAGCAGTAAGGATTAGAATTGTTTTTCCTACGTTTTAGACTGCCATTGGTTTCAGTTCATTCCAGTATATAACTATAAAGCCAGAAATCTTTGACTATCTGTCTGTGGCACCAATGTCTCTAGAACCGGCACTGATATGAAGTTGATATTCGGCAGGTTTATTGCCCAAGGACCCAAGGACGTGCATGTTGCACGCGAAGTTATTTGGACGAGCAGAATTGAGCTGTGCTGATAAAAAGTAGTCCACACAGCAGGATACGCTTTGAGCACAGCAGCATATGCTCCAGTCTAGTAGCACGGTCTCAACCCAACCCCATTCAGCAAACAAAGCTAGCTTACAAGGATTTGCAGAACAAAATTATGGCAAGCTGCAGAGCACACCATGAAGTCCGGCCCATTCCGAACAGGCATGTTTTGAATGGGCACTGCACTACTGATATTAAAAATAACTTGCAGAGACATGAAATGTGCTTGAGATACATAATCCATAACAGCAAATCATGCGCTGTTGTTATTTTTTGGTGAAAAGTTACTTAATTTAACTGATCCAACATGGAGCTACATGGAAGAAAATGTGTCTCAGCCAGGGAGTATAATCACAGGAGAAGACTGCTTTTACAGAGAAATTAAAAATGACCATACTTTCTACAATTGTGAGTAAGTGTTAGCAGGCAAAACATTGAATTTTAAGGTGGTTATATCACCTGAACAGTTGATTTTAAAAGATTAGAGGATTTGGCAAAATAACATGAAAACTAAAATACAGTATTGTGCTTTGGAAAATGGTTGTCAGTAACTTAACATGTATGTGGGTAGTATTTATTGGGCACAACATGCAAAATCAATGCTATGATCCTTTAAAACTGTGTTGTGGATGGTCTGGTCACACACATCATTAACCTGTCTTCATTGAAAACTTGACAGTTACTAAGTTATGTAGCTGAAATCTCTGGTAGAGACAATTTTAAAGCACCGAATAAATCACTGTGACGTGCCATCCCAGCTCTTTTTGTTTTTTCATGTGTAATATTTCCTTCTGTGTTTATTGCTTATCTGTTTGAGAGAGACCGTGATAGTGCACAATCCAGCTATATCCAGTTAAAATGTTGCACCGAAGAAAGAAAATGCAAAAACAAGTAAATTACTGTCTTGGTTCTCTCAGTGCGCTAAATTATATCATGGAATGGGTGAAAAAGCACTAATACTTAATGTATAAGCCATTGTTGTGATAATTAGATTTTGCACAGAGACTGTTTAAAATGCAGGAAGATTCCAAAGGAAAGGAAAACACAAACCCCAAGAGCCATCATACTGTCCCGACTATAGCCATTATGTTTTTCATTACAACTGGAACGCAGCATAAATAGCCTGTTATTTTGCAAAGTCTGCTTTCATTTGCTCCCCTCAGAATAGCACAAGGAAATTGTTGTGGGAGTGACTATGTCTGGATCATGTGCTTTGGTATATATTTAATCATAGTCTCCTTAATATAGACCACCACAACCTCCCTCCATTAGCTATGTCAGCTTAATATAGAGCAGAGAACCCGTTCTTTCAAATAGCCCAGGATCCCCCCTCTAATGTAATGGTGGGTGTCAGCATGTGAAATGCAGACTGGCGCTTTAACTGGGCAGAAATAGAGTTTCTGCTTTGGGTGGCTGAGTTTCTTTGTGAGAGAGACCTAGATTATATCAGATCAGGCTTGACCACCATGGGACTCCACCCCCACTCTGTAGACCTAGATATCCAATAACACTGAAGAACCTCATGGGGAACCAATGGCAACTTGGGCTTTAAAAAGTAATTCTACTTAGCTTTTTTTAAAAGCCAATCTCAATCTACAACATACACAAAAAAATATCCAAAAAATTGTATTATTATAATAAAACGTAATTTTTTTTATTGATCCCATGGGAAAAGCTGTCTGTGTTTTTGAACATCCTAATACTAGTGGGCAGCCAGTGTAGACCAGCTCCAGGTCTGTACCCTAATGTCTTGCTCAAGGGCAATGGCAGAAGCATTAAGCTAACATTCATGTTTTTTGATGGCAGATGCCTTTAAAAAATCCTAGATCTGCCTCCGGATTCACACCAAAATAATTAGCATACATAATTTTTTTTGACTAATTATGCTAATAAACCAATCAACCAACAGACATGGGTGAAAACATAACCTCTGTTGTTGAGGTAATACTTGTTGGGGTGAGTGTTTGAGTGAGGGTGGGTGGGGAAGGATCGGTCTGTCTTCAGATCAAATTTCTTTCCATTCATTGCTAGAGTGCCTCCATAGAGGTAATCTGACATCACAAATTGGGGGGTGG
>VXCM01001386.1:14068-25944 GCA_014773175.1 Lucifuga dentata
GAAAAATTTAAAGGACCGTGACTTCATAAGGCTGTGTAACTATTAGCAGGAGAAACATGGATTTTTAAGGTGGAATATTTGATTTTGAAAGATTAAGAGATTTTACAATATATCAGGAAAGCTGAAATATGGTTTTATCCTTTGGGAAATGATTATCACTAACATGTATGAAAATTGAATATATTAGTCTCAAACATGCAAAATGGGTGATATGGTCCTTTAAACACTTGTGCTCAAGGACACTTCAGCAGGATGGCTTGCCAACACAGGAATCTGAACCCGTGTTCTCTCTAACCAACACACTACCTGCTTTGTTCATCANCCAACACAGGAATCTGAACCCGTGTTCTCTCTAACCAACACACTACCTGCTTTGTTCATCAAATAATAAGTCAAGCTGATAAATTATCTGAATATTAGGCTCAATCATGCAAAAATATATATTAGGCTCAATCATGCAAAATGGTTGGTAAAGTCCTTTAATCCCAAATCTTCTGGATGTTTGACGCACCACAACTGTTAAGACACTAGATGGCGCTGTTGTATAAGTAAAGTACACATGCTGGAATTTACTTTACAAAATGTTGTCATTAATAAATAATGATTCACAGTCACATATGGCTTTTATAAAGGTTGTTTTTTTTTTTTTTTNTTTTTTTTTTTTAAAGAACTACCTCTATGTGTCCTGGTCTTTCTCGGGCACTGAGTCAGACCTGGACTTGGAGGTTTTCCTTTTGGCTCTGTCCTCTAGTCTCTCTCTCTCGGTCAGGCACTTGTTCAGGCATCCCTCGCACAGCGCGCTCTCCTTCACCAGGTAGAGGCTCTTCACCACTTCGATGGGCTCGAGGCTGGGGGGCCGCTTGGGCCGGATGGGGTTCCTATCCAGGTTGACCCTCTCTAGTCTGTTCAGCCTCCTGAGGCACTCGGGGTAGCGGGTGAATCGATTGTCAGAGAGGCCGATGTAGCGAAGGTCCTTCAAGTTGACGATGGAGGAGGGAAGTGTTTCTAGCTGGTTGAGGCCCAGGTAGAGCGTCTGGAGCTTCCTCAGCAGGCCGACCTCGTTGGGGAGCGCTGTCAGACGGTTGTTGGACACATTCAAAACCAGGAGGTTTTGGAGGNCCTCGTTGGGGAGCGCTGTCAGACGGTTGTTGGACACATTCAAAACCAGGAGGTTTTGGAGGCGGCCAATGGTTGCAGGGATTTGCTCCAGCTGCAGCAAAACAGCAATGCACTCTGTCATACAGAATATCCTTAGCTGCTGTAGCAGCTGTTTTAAAGGACAGTACCGGTGATATTGCACATTTAAGCACGATACACACAACCTGCATACATGTTACATTACTGACAGCCATTTCCCAAAACATACTCCTAAAACAGTAAATATTAGAATTGTTTTTCCTACCCTCCAGACCCTCATTGGTTTCAGTTCATTGCAGTATATGCTATTAAAACTGAAATGTGCTGAGATAAATAACCTGACATCTATTAAAAAAACTTTTTTGGTGGAGTAACTTATTTAATCAATCTACATGGAAGACAATGTATGTTTCCACCAGGAAATATAGTCCCAGGAGAAGACATGAAATGAAAACACTGTGCGTTCTAGAATCGTGCATCTTTATTTTTATTTATTTAGTTTATTTAAAAAGGGACTATGCACAAAAAAACATTAACCTCAAACTGAGAAGAGATGCTTTGCACCAGATTTAGCTAACAGCTAATTTCCATCTGCAGTCCCTTGGCAGGTAAACATAAAACAAAACTACAAGTATACACAGACACATAACAACAGACATCATTACGCACAATTACTTTACACAACCACAAATTTCAAAACAGAATAAAATGTCATTCATAGTCAAAGGTAAAATTAATGTTGGCATGCCTGGTTGCTAAGAATCCATTTTTTTTGCATCACATGAGAAAGAATAAAAATCAATGCAAGTTTTCAACTCAGCTGGAAGCATATTTCATTGTTTAATGGCCTTAAATGAAAAAGTAGATTGTGCAAAAGCAGTACGTCGTATCGGGATGCTTAGATCACAAGTGGTTATCAGTTGAAACATTAAATTTGAAGGTGGGTGTATCATTTGAATATTTAATTTAGAAAGATTAGGGAATTTGAAAAAAAAATAACAGGAACACTAAAATACAGTTTATGTTTTGGAAAGTGGTCGCAAGTAACATAACATGAATGTGGGTTGGATAAAATGGGCTTAAATATGCAAAATCACCGGTATGGTCCTTGAATGCGTATTTGTGCACTTTGTGCTAATCTGATTGCTGAAAGTAATCTATAGATATTAAAACAACTGTAGATGTTTCAGACAGAAATATACTCTAAAACATACTTTCCAAAATTAACCCATTAAAGGACTATACTGGTGATTTAGCATGTTTGAACCCAATCAATACAATATATGCACACATAGTGTTGATTTTAGTAGTGTATTGGAATGAACTGAAACTAATAGCAGTCTGGAAGGTAGGAAAAACAATTCTATATTTACCACTCCAGTAATATGTTTTGGAAAATGGTTGGCATTAATATGACATATATGCAGTGTTTTATTTATTGGGCTCCAACATCCAAAACCACCAGTGTGTCTCAAAAACTAAATCTAAAGTTTCTGTCGTTACTCACGTA
Source organism: Lucifuga dentata (assembly GCA_014773175.1). NCBI lineage: Eukaryota > Metazoa > Chordata > Actinopteri > Ophidiiformes > Bythitidae > Lucifuga > Lucifuga dentata. The sequence continues at coordinate 16,716 of VXCM01001386.1, forward strand.
GTTGCTGTGCAGATCCAGAAGCTGGAGGTTCATGAAAGTCTCCAGGAAGTCTGGGATCTTTTTGATCAGGTTCCTGCTCAGGTTGAGCTCGTCGATGTGGTTAATTTTCAGGATGCACTTGGGCACGGCGGTGATCTCCTTCAGGCTGAGGTTCAGGTGCTGCTTGCTGTCATCAGTAAACTCCACGCAGTTCTGAGCCATTTTCAGCGTGATCTTCTTCCCTTTAGTCTCTCTGCCTTTTTTCCTGCCTTTGGGCATGTTGCTGCTGCACAGCAAGTATGTGTGTGTGTTAGTCTTAGTTAACAGCAGTCTGCAGCTCCAAGACAAAGGAGCTGATAGTGGAAGATCATGTTACCGCAACGACGTCCATGTCAGCTGTAACAGTAAACAATATGCACAACATTATCAGCCTTTATTCCATGACAAAGGAAGCTATTAACAGTTAAACTAACAGTTAACAGGTGCAGCTGGAATTACTTCAGGAAAAATGCTGGAAAAATAGTGTTGTCTAAGAACAATAGTACTTTTGTGGTAAAATTTACATGATATTCAGCTCGTTATGACAACCACATAACATTTGTTTTCTGTTGCATTACAGCAACATGAAAATAGAATTAAAAGAGTAAAAATTGAAATAAATTTTGACTGTTTACCCGTGTGGTAAATCCAAACTGTAGCTAGAAAGATTAAACACACTTTTCATTTTAAAGAAATGATCTGTAAACCTCTGATTTCTTACCAGGTATGTGATTCACTGTCTCAGCTCCAGTAACAACAGACATAAAGTAAAAATGGAAAAAGCTGAATAGATTGCTGTCCTACATGACTTCCTGTCTGTGTCTCCACGCTGTGAATTAAACATTAAGACGCAACCGTAGAGCGCTGTAAGCAAAAACCTGCAGATTGCTGTAGTTTGAGGAGGAAAGGCTGGAGTTGTTTTCTTTGTTGCCAGGTAACGGCTGTTTGGTCTGGTGGGTGTGGGTCAGGCTGTACAGGAAGTGCTGCGGGTTAGTGGGACGAGAAACAAAAGATCATTCCATTCTAGATAAAAATCACAGTACAATCCTTCAGGGTTGATGAAACCTGATTAGTCTTCATATCCCCAAAAGGGTGTGTTAAAGGACCATACCGGTGTTTTTTGTTTGTTTTTTTGCATGTTTTAAGCCTGTTAAATACTACCGACATACACGTTACTGACAACCATTTTCCAAAACACAGAAACTATATTTTAGTTTTCCTGTTATTTTGCCAAATCCCCTAATCTTTGAAAATCAAATGTTATACACACACCTTAAAATTCAGTGTTTCACCTGTTAATATGCACAATTGTGAAGTCACGGTCGTTTTAATTTATCGGTAAAAGCCGTCTCCTCCTGGGATTATATTCCCTGGTGAAGAAATACATTTTCTTCCATGTAATTAACTTCAACAAAAAATAAAACATTTAGTTCTGTGATGGATTATTTATCTGAAAAACATTTAAAGTCTCTACTAATATTCTTCAAAATGTATAATCAATAATTATTGTAATAATTGATTTGATTCTGAATTTAGATTTATTGATACATTTGGCTGTTTCTGGCAAATATTATATTGATTGAAATTGAGATGAGGCAGTTATTGCTATTTATATATATTTTTTCTAATCCACTTTTTCTTTTGGTTTGGTTTGCAATCAGACAATAGGAGGAATGTAAAAATAATAGATTTAAAGCAAGAAAATGTTTGATATCATGCAATGAAATGGAGAACTGAGATTTGACCTTTGACCTTTAAATCCCACTGCAGCTTCCAGCCTGACCCATTTCCCAAGCTTTCATATGATATTGCACACACTCACCCACCCACACACACACACACACACACACACACACACACACACACACACACACACACACACACACACAGACCTTAGATGCTCATGCACACTAGAAATGCAGCGACACACTTCTATCATCTTAAATCTGACAAATGTTCATCATGTCAGACGTTACGTATAAATTTAACTAACGTCTGATAAAGCCTTTCCATATGATGCACTTTGGCTTGAATGACAGTAACTCCTTTCATCCAGTAGGGGGTGCTGTCTACATCCACATCATAGCAAATATGTCACTGTACAATGAAATCTGCAATTTTGTGTGTGTGTGTGTTTTAATACAGCTGTTTAGGGATTTTTTTTTTAATACATTTTGACAAAAAAGAAGTAAAAGTGATTTGTGATCTTGTTGGTGGTCATGCACAGAGGAACCAGACTTTTAAGCTTTAATACTGCAAAATGTTTAATAATGGAATTTTAAGAAATGCAGGTCAGACACTAGGTCAGTCCTGCATGTCTTTACTCCGTGTTTCTCCCTGACTCCTGACATGTCATTTCCGTCCTTCCTGTCTTCTCTCTTGGATGCCTGACAGAAGTCACAGCTGGCGTCTTTTCCTGCTTGTCTGCTGGTTGCAAGTTTTGTCATTTCTATATTTGTGTCTTGTGGAAGCATTTATTTATTTATTTATTTATTTATTTTTACAATCATATTAATAAGCAACACGAGCAACATGTGGTTTTCCACACGTTGTCTCTACATCAGATTCAGCTTCTGCTGTCATAGTTTTCTTCTTTATGGATCAAATGATGATATGACTAGGAAAGGATCCACCTTCATCTTTGTTCATCTGATTTAGTTTGCCTGCCATAGTAAACTACTTCCTGTTTGGATTTTCTTTCTCCTGCCCACATACATTTCTGACCAATGAGCAGAGAGAGTGTCACATGACTTTTGCTGATAAATTTTGGTTTTATTAGATGTTTTCCGGTGTGAAACTGAACCAAACCAAACAGAAATGTAATATTATACTAATTTAGTCACTGATTCAGACCAGAGCAAATGATCTACAGGTCTTGAAAATTTCCTACATTACAGACCAGAAGTTTGATGCCACCACCAGATTTTTTTTTAAATCATCAATACACTGTTTGTTTTACAATTTATTGCACACAAAATGACAAAAATACATAAAATAAATGTAAAATTCTTGACAAACTGACAAATTCTTCTTGAAGAATTAGTCACAAGAGCACATGATGTAGCCACTCTGAAATCTGAACTCTGCAGAAATGATTTTTCATGAAGGCATCAGTCTGTATTAGTGCAGCACTCCTGTTGTGTTCCAACTCCCTGCTGATGTGTTTTAACATTCTGTTCAATAACCTGCTGTCTGCCTTCTCTCACATCTTTTGGATTAATGTGCTACACAGTCTGCTCATGCTGCTGCTCTGCATGTAAAACATGGGGGGGGTCAGTAATGCTGTGGGGGNTATGAATTATTGGTCAGAATTTCATTCTTCAACAGGACGATGATCCAAAACATTAATCAAAATGATGCCAAAATTACATCCATTCAAAAGAAAAGCAAAAGGTTTTAGAATTCTGACTTGGCCAGAGAAACCAAATTACTTCAAAGTGATTTGATGTTGACGAATTCTGCTTGAAAACTAATTAGTTGCATTTATTTTATATTTGTCATTTTCTGTGTAATAAATAAAACAAACAGCATATTGATGATTTTTGGCCTCAAACTTCTGGCTCTAGTGTAAATATCATCCAAACTTCAGGCATTGGAATTTGAATCTATATTTGACAAAGTTTGTAAAACAAAAGCATAGAGGGACGTGAGAGAGCAGAAGGTTTGTCTTATGTAGGATCTGAAACATGAACCACAGTGCTGAGCAACCATCCAGAATCTTCCAGGAGGATTTTGCTATTCTTTTTGTCTTCTTTATGAGCTATTGTTTAGATCCTGTAATTCAGAACACAAGATGAGTGATGCTGGATGTTATTTTTTTTTGTTTTGTTTTTTTGGACATGTTTAGGAACGCTGGCACCGCGGGGACGAGGCATTCGTGTGTTTATGGAAGCCCGGAATGGTTGTGGCTTTCCTTTCCTCTCACTAACGACACGCTGTTGTGTTGCTCTGACTGGAGGCCGGAAAGCTGAAAAAGCTCCGTCTGTTTCCTAAATATTTTTCTGGGTTTCATGTAGGAACACGTCACATGTCCTAAAGCATTAGAGGACTCGTCACATCATGAGTTGTGTGTAAGTTATGAATTTAATTATTGAATTATTTTGTCTTTGGTGGTTCAGATCCATAATTTTACTTAATGCTTATCAGGTTTTGTAAACTTTCCCAATAACTTGCCTGAAGAAAATGTAAGCAGTCAGAACATTTATATGCATTTTACCTTTAATTTTTGTCTGTATAGTGATGAAAGCAAGTAAACTGTATAATAATGGGACTCTATGGTTGTGTGAACATACATGGCGTGTTGCGTGATGGAGGAGAGTTCTGCATGTTGAGGCGTTTTACTCCCATTACAGCGTTTACATGCATGAATAAATTGATTTACAATCGCATAATCTTGGTCTGTTTCTCAGAGTAAGATTACTCTGATTATGCTGATATTGGTCTGATCAGAGGTGTGTAGAGTAGCCAGAAACTGTACTCAAGTAAAAGTATTGTTACTTTCTGACTGAAGTATAAGAGTACTCACCAAAATAATTACTTGAGTGAGAATAAGAAAGTATCTATTAAAAAGATTACTTGAGTCGTGAATAACTTTGATCAAGCATAATCAACAAGCTATAAAGTGCTTGTCTGAGGAAAAAAAATGCAAATAATCCACATGTAGCTTCTAATACAATTCAAATTATATCATATAAAGAAACAGTAGACAGTAATAAATCAGATATTTACCACATAACAAATCATGATAATTCTGGCCTGGCCCCAAGACAGTTAGCTAGGTTAGCTTCATGAATTTACTCAGAATAGAACAGGAGAACTTGAGTTAGCATTATTAGCAGCAGCTAGTTAAGACAGTGCTGCCAACTTTTTTGGAATACTCTGGAGTGAGATTTTTTTTTGTTTTTTTGGGGGGGGGGCAACAACCAAAACTTAAGTCATTTCAATCTGACAGTTCACATCATAAATAGCAGTTCATCTCTTTATAAATGAACATTTACAGGAATATTGTTACAGGCATTTCTTTAAATCAATCAGCATGCAGATCCAGTAAGGGTTTGGAAAGTTAATTTAAAAATGTAATCCAGTACTAATTACCTGTTAAAAAAAAATGTAATCAGTAACATAATCCAACTACAGTAATATTAAAGTCATGTAACTTGATGACTTTCCATTATTTTCCAATGCCAAATGTGCATATAGAGACAACAGAAAAGAATGTCAATCAAATGACTTTTATATACACATTTTTATTGAAGGGTAAACTGTAAAACAACAGAACAATGAAATAAGTAAAGGCCTATAATTTAAGACCACAGAGCAGCTTACAAGGCAAGAAAACCAAAAATCACTTTCTTACTTTTTCTTCCTTCCCAATTTTAATTTAGTATGAGGGCATTTAGCCAACCCAATCAAAGACTGCATACATGTGCACCCTACTGCAGATCTAGTGTACATTTAATCAAAATCTAGCTTTGGGCAGAACTTTCTGGTATAATGAAGGAGGAGGACCTGCTCCAAGTGGTCATCGTGTTCAGGCCAATGCTGCAGATTTCCTCTCCAGACTGTCCTCTGCAGTCCAGTGACACGTCATCAGGGATGTAAGTAACGAATTACATTTACTCTCGTACTAAGTAAGCACTAAGTCCCTGTCAAACCGAAACGAGAGCCTTGTAGCCGGCTTGCACCGTATGTGTCCCACCGCTAATAGACACACCATAACTACATTTAAGAAACTAAAATAAAAAAAATAAAAATAAATAAATATATATACCGCCGCTATGGAGAAAGATTTCACAGTGTGATCATTCCTTTATCAGCTTTTAGAAAGGCTCGTTTTCATCCATTTTATCCACATTTCCGGGTTGGTGTGTTAGCTTTGATAATTTGCTTTCGTGATTTTGTCAAGAATTTGTCGTTGTTTATTTTATTGTTTAATGCACACAATTATGTCCAAAAGCGATATAAAATTAAATTACTTAATATAGTTCCGGAACGCTAGCTTCTGAACAGAGCCATCAGAAATAAGTGCCAGAACTCAGTTCCGGTGCGTTACGGCACAAATTAAGCACTGCGGTAGAATCCATTCCTTGGAGGGCTTTTATTATGAAATGCTTACAGGAAGTACCAAGTTTCATTAGTAGTAATTTTCCTCTTTTTCGTGATAAATCATATGTAATCAATTACTTGTACTTTTAACACTAAAACTCTAAATCCTCAGTTTCTCTCTAGGCTTTGTTATTTACACACTTCAACTTCATCAAAACAAGTTTATTTGTGATATTTAGGTTTTACATCAACGTGAATGCAGGTACTTCTGGCCCCGCCCCTTCCGCTAGCCTGACTGGCGGTATGGACTAAACCAACACAGTCAAGCATATACATAGATCAGTAAACTTGGTCAAATACATTTACAATTTATCCAGCTCTGGCGAGATTTACAAATTACTTTTATTTAATATTACTTAGATTTATTTTTATTAGAATTGATCACGAGTTTGAATGTGCGTTTTGTGAAAAAGTTCTCGTCAATAAGTTATGGTAGGGCCCAACCATATAAATGTAGCTTCTACGTTAGCTTTGTCGCTCCTTTCAGCTAACTGCTGTGAACAGGTAGGACACATGCTTCACCTCACTCTGCTGCTGGCTGTTCTTAGTTTTAACATGTATGTTGCTTTGGTCATGATGCCGTTGTGGTTGTGTGGTTATAGAACTCTGAAGTTGTTGTTTTAGTCAGTTATTTGTTTGAGTTGCCGTGTTTAGTCTTGGTTGACCTGCATGCTAATGTTAACAAACTTGTTGGTGCTCGCGGGTCAGTTGCGGCTTTGGTAGTCGCTGCTGTGTGGGTGTTAGCATGTTTAGCAGTGTGCTAACAGCTTTAATATTGTTTGTTGGGCTGCTGGTCTGTATCGCTGGTTTTGCTTGACGGTTTTGAAAATGTTTTAAATGCTGCTTACACATGCTCACACACGTGCAAACCAGGACCAACAGGGGGAACTCATCAGATCATCACCGGAGACGTCAAAGGTAGGAAACTTTTTTAAAAACCTTTTTGCTGTGTGTGTGCTGTGTTGCTTTTGTTTGTGTGTTAATATGTTGCAATGCTTTTGTGCTGTATGCTAAGCTGCGCATGGTTTTAATACTGCAAATGAGTTGTATTGCTGCTGTAAAAATTCCATTTTGAGCTGTTAATGGCTGAATTGATGTGATAGTGTGTGTTGGTGCTGCTCATGATGCCATGTGATTGTGATTTAACTCTGCAATTGTTTTTAGTCAGTTATTTGAGTTGTCTTGGTTGACATGCATGCAAACATGCTGCATTTTGGCTAACGTGAGCATGTTAGCAAACATGCTCGCATGCTTACGCATTTACATGGTTTCAATTTTGCAAATGAGATGCATTGCTGGCAAATTATGAACTGTAAAAATTCCATTTGAGCTGTTAATGGCTGGATTGAAATGTTCAGGCTGTTAAGTTCAGGTGTGAGCATGTATGTTAACGTGTTAGCCAGCTTGTTGGTGCTGCATGTTTAGCAGGTGTTGGCATGGCTTGTTACTGCTGAGATGTTAGCATGGATGCTACAATATGTTATGCTGCATGTTTTACTTGAGATACATGTGTGGTGCTGCTGCTACACACACTCCCTACAGTTCAAACCCAAGGAACAGCACCACAATATGGTGACAACTTTTAATTCTTATGCTTCAGGTGTACGTTGGGTAGAGTAGATTTGCATTTGGACAATTTCATTTTTAACAAATTTCTCAGATTTTATGGCTCAATTTCACATTTTGTGGCTCAATTTATCATTTTTGACATTTCTCTCATGGATGAATTTCTTGCGTTTGATGGAGGAATTTCATTTGGACAAACTTCTCGTGTTTTAAGGATGAATTTCTTGCACAACCACCTGTGGGAAGGAAGCATCAGCCTCAGTGGAGATGATGGTAAGTTGATATTTAATCAGTTAGTGGTTAAACTCATCTTGATGCTTAATGGCCAAGCTAATGTTACTTATAGTGGCAGTATTGTGAGTCTTAAAATGACTGAAACCTGCAGCTAATGTTAACATAGTTATTTTGTTCTTAAACTTGGTGTGGATAAAACTAGTAGCTAATGTTACTGGCAGCACAAATACAACTCCACATTATGTACATAACATTTTTTTTTCTATGTACATACAGTTGAAGTTCCTGCTATACACTTCTTGCTATGTACATACAGTTGAAGCCTCCTGTTTGGTGCTGGCTACCTGCATGACATCATCCTGTTAGGTGACAGCTGCCTACATGAAGACATCATCACCTGACCATTAATAATGGTAAGTTAACTATAACACACTCAGGTTTAAAATGACCTGATGTTCCATCATCAACACATCCTTATGAATTTCTGTGTTTTAATATCTTTCAGACTGAGTTATTGATCCAGCAGAGGCCGCTTTCCTGGACTTCCTGTGGTGGGAGCTACCAACAAGATGTGCAGCCACACAAGCAAGGCCATAATGGTAAGTGAGTTATTCCATGTAATGTATAAGTTTATAATTGTAGAGGTGTTGGGTCTTTGGATGAATTTGTTGTTTTATGGCTCAATTTCCCTTTTGTTGCTCAATTTCTTGCATTTTGTGGCTCAATTTCCTCGCGTGGCTCAATTTTTTGCATTTGGCATTTTTCTCATGAATGAATTCCTCGCATTTTATGGATGAGTTTCTCGGAATTTGTGGACACATTTTGTCTCGTATGAATTTCTCGCATTTTATGGAGGAACTTCTCACATTTGACATTTCTCCTGGATAAATTTCTTCCATGGATGATTTTCTCCCAATATATGGACTCATTTCTCGCAATTTCTGGACACATTTCTCTCGGATGAATTTCTCGCATTTGACATTTCTCTCATGGATGGATTTCTCCCAATTTATGGACGCATTTCTCTCGGACAAATTTCTTGCAATTTATGGACACATTTCTCTCAATTAATGGACAAAAATGACAAATTGAAGTGGCCCAATTTGGCAGCTATTAAAAATAATTAAAACTTCAACTACTTTACAACTGACTTGGAAAAAAATTGGCAGTAAATAATGACATTGATATATAACCCAAAAAAATTGAAAGTGGCAAATTTTGGTGAAAATTTGAATTGTGAGCCAGGATGGCAAGTAATGTTAATTAGTCCAAATTTATGCCTCCCAAAATCCAACCCCGCGTCCTC
>VXCM01001387.1:0-7500 GCA_014773175.1 Lucifuga dentata
TTTTTGTTTGTTTTATTTTTAAGTGGATGTCTCATTTTGGTTTTTTTTTTTTTCATTTTGATGCATAGAAAATATCTAATTCCAGTTAAGGTGCTGTGATGTGACCAGCAGTATTTACGCCACAGAGAATCGGTGTGTCGCTCACCTCGCTGCCAACACTCTGCGCCTTGGTCAGCGTATGGAATGGCGTGCCTTGCAGAAGGAAGAAACTGAGTCAAGAATCTTCAATTGTGAAGCTAAAAATCATCTTGAACTTGGGCAATTTTTCGACGCAAGTTATGAGATTCTTTTCCATCGTTGTGTCGCTTCTGCTTCCATTAACATATACTTGTTCTCTCATTGGCTGCATGTTGGAAAGGTCACCTCACCAACAGGTCAAATGGGTCAAAGCTGAATGTGGTTGAACTTTGAGCACAAGTGGCAAAGTGAGAATCTGAGAGCCGCTCAGCTCCTAATAATGAACTTCCAGCTAAATGCAATGCTAACCGCTTATCAGGTATAAACACAAACTACCTGAGGGACGCAGTTCTGTACAAAGCCTCATCTGATGAACTCATCACCATTTCATATGAAGCACATTAAGAACAAGAAAAGCTTCAAAATAAAAGCGGAACATTTAAATCCTCAAATTACTGATCTTTACGACCATCTTTTTGATCTGCTTTCATGTATCATTTTATTAGAGGTTTTATGTATTTATTGCCTAACGAGATGCAAATGTTTAATGTTTTTTTAAAGTTACATAATACTTTGCTGAATCTCTATATTTTATGTCTGTTTGATTTATTTGTTTCTTATGTATTTATGTGCATTGATGAACCTCAGGTAGAAACTAGAAACTACATTTATGGAATGGGGATCCAATAAACAATTAACAAAAAGCTCTCCTTTGCATATGCAGCAGAATATGGCCATAAATTTTAACATTCTGAAGGTGACAGAAACTCAAAGCACATTAAAAAAGAAACAGCAGAATGATGGGCACAAAATATGAAACAGGGCTTGTTTATAATTTTAACTTTAAACTTTGCATGTTTATTTCATATTTTGCATCACACATACTGCAGGTACTATAAAACAGTCCTTCCAGGATTCTGTGAGCACATAATTCAATGCAAAATCAACCAATCAGCACATATTATGTGAACAATTTTGACCAATCCCCAGACTTTTAGCGCATAAAAGGGTCCAATCAAAAGCGGGTTCATAATTTTGACCAATTACTGCACTGTTACAGCGGAAAATGGCCCAATCCAACCACGCGTCAGCACACTTTTTTTCCCTGGCCTCTCAGCATATCACGTGTGAAGATGATGCTGATTGTTGATGCTGACATCATCTCATTACCAACAAAAATAACAGCNTCACGTGTGAAGATGATGCTGATTGTTGATGCTGACATCATCTCATTACCAACAAAAATAACAGCTGAGAAACTATTCTATAGTTATAGAAACTATTCTGTAGGTATAAACTATAATAACCTGAGAAACTATTTCCAAACGTTTTACATGAAAGAGGAGGAAATTGTTTTTCACTCCATGTAATGCTGTGCTGGAACACCAGAGAAAGTCGACAATCAGCAAAGCATAGAGAATGTTAGCATAGTTAGCACAGCAGCAGCAGATCACGTCACTTAAGCGGCAGCAGGAAGAGGCACGCACTGAAAGAATCATGGAGCGGCATTTTACTCAAACTTTTACCAGAGTTTCCTGTTATGTCCACCACAGTCTCATCATGAACCCAAAACAGTTTTATTTCAGCATCTCTAACTCCCGGTCAGAACATGGCCACTAGCCATGATGCTAATTTTCGCTATGTTCAACTCCATTGACTTGTGCTAAAAATATTAGCGATCTAAAAGTCCACTAGCTGCAATGCTAATTAGTGCTATGTAAAATCCCATTTTGTAAGAAAAAGAAAAAGAGCTGTTTGTTCAGGAAAAATAAACTATATTGAGAACTTTAAATGTTTCTAATTGTTTTTGTATTATGTATTCTGCTTAAAATTGTCCTAAAATTGGGCACATATGACTTTTTATTGTTTTATATGAAATAAACATGAAAAAAACATTGCAAAATGTATCACAGAATTTCAGAAAAATGCATTTTTGGCCACAGAAATCACAAAAAATGTTGCAAAATCCTGGAGGGACTGGATATAAAAGACTGTATCTACTACATGTAGAACCCAGTGTCAAACCTTCCTGTTTATAGTGCATGTGCTGACCTCTGACATGCACATACACACACACACACACACACACACACACACACACACACACATACACCTCAATACAGAGGAACACAATCTCACAGATACACACTATCAAGGATTATACTCAACACTTGTAAAAACATAGAAAAAAGGTGGCAGCCGGCTGGCAGTGACAAATGCTAATTGTGTGTGTCGTTCCTCTTATAAAGGAGCAGTTCACCAATTCGTGTGAAGCTGTTATTGTGTCGCTCGTGACCCTTGTGAAAATGTTATGGTAGCACGGCCCTGGTTAAGCTGCAGTCCACACGGTGGAGGTGTGCAGGCAGAAATCTCCTCACGCTCCTCCCCTCGCTGCCCGCTCCAAAACCCCGCAGGAAAAGCCTGTACGAAGCACCAGACTATCAGACTCCAAGAGCACCGGGACCCCCGCCCCCCCTCCCCCCTCTGCAAGAGTCAAAGAACCCTTCTTCTCCCTGCCAGCTGACTGCAGGAGAAAAGAGTGGAGAGCAGGGAAGAGGAGGGCAGCCTGGGGAGGGAACAGNGGGGGGGGGGGTTTAAAGTAAAGTGTTACAGCTCTGACCACACCAGCAGAATTTTACATTTCTAATGCGGACTTTTCTACTTTACCGAGCATTTGGCATCAGATAACTCAATGCACGCTGTGTGTGTTATCAGTTCTTTTCCTTTTTATCCCTCAAAAGAAAAACACAGATGATGCAGAGGGGGAGGGGTTCATGTGACAGGAACAGAGACACGTGGAACCGGGAGTCCCTCAATGTCCTGAACACTTTTACAGCATGATATTTAGACCAGGTAGCTCAACCTAATGCTGTAATGAAATACTCAGACCACCAGCAACAGGCTCAAACACATGCGCACGCACGCACGCACGCACACACACACACACACACACACCTCCATTTCTCTGCCTCACATCACGTAACACCTGAACTTCACACACAAACAAACACACGTCTAAAGCGTTAAAGACGAGACCCACCTGCTAATTGCTCAGACAGTCTGGCTACTGTAACCAGAGGCTTTTTCATGCACGCACACACAAATGGATACATATATAATTAGCCAGCTCACATTAACAGTGCACATAGGTGTTCTACACTTGCCACACATACACACACACACTTCCTCCCCCATGGGTTGGAACGTGTTGCTCCAGCACAGTGCAGCCTTACAGGTCTTTGCTGAACACGCAGCACCATTTCTAATAAGCTAGAAAAATAAATATGGAAAGTCAAATTACACCCTGAGTCATATTACATCGCACGTTAAATTGTCACAATAACAAGTTGTTCACGTGTGCTGTGATCAATGAGGAGGCTCGAAAACGCTCAATCAGTTTAGGATTTCTTATCGACTTTCTGACTGACGCACAATGTTAAAAGCTAAGGAGAAAAAGGACGTTTATTTCAGGTTTGTGGAGGCGAACACAGGAAAAGGATGTTGGACGTTTGACCAATGAAACTCCAGAACAGGATGCATCAGGGATGTGTCAACTGAGCCGCATGGAGTAGCTGGCACCCTTCAGGCATGTAGTGGCACACACACACACACACACACACAGCTAGACGGGCAGGCGTCCATCATTTGCGTTGCTCCTCTCCTGCCTGATGCTGGCAAATTAGCAGGAATTTGTTGGGGAGGGCCGATTGTTTTCTCTTTAAACGCCACCTGTTTTCACCGGGGAAGTCTCTCTCCCCTGCATGATTACGGGGTGAATGGAGGCCTTCATAAGCTGTGAGGTGGCTGTGGTCTACGCCGCCACGCTGCCAGCCACGCGCCCTCTCCCACAACGCTTGTGCTGATTGGCTCACCTGAGGGCAGGACTCAGCAGATTCAAGCTGCTGCAGGATGACTCACTTCCACAAACCACAAACCATTTGTTTACCAAACTCAAGAGGAATTGTTTGGGTGAATAAAAGAAATATTTGAACAGATGAGATCAGGTTCCATGATATTTTTATAGAAAGAGGAAGTAGATTGACCGTGTAAAGTTAGGGTGTAGAGATTTAATATTTTCAAGTGCTATTTAATTTTTTTTTTTTTTTTTTTTTACAGAAAATATTGACCAAGACCTCACCCCAACTGTAACCAAGTTGTTTTAGTTGCCTGGATCCAGTTGCCATAAAAACACAACCATGTCCACTTACTGGAATTCTGTGGTGATTCATGCAGACTGGACTTGCTCGCCGCACGCAGCAGCTTTGGACAGCATAAAGCTGAGATCTCTGACTGGACGGATGACAAAAGCACTTATGATGCCATCAAATGAGGTGATTTCAATGTCGAAACAGCAGCGACCGTGTCAGACAGCAGAAGTTATGAATTAGCAAAGAGATGTTCTATCTGCTGCAGGACTCGGGCTGTCATGATATCCTATTTTCATTACATGATTATAGGGGCCAAAAGAATTCACGATAACAATATTATCACAATATCTGTAGAAAATCTGAAATAATAATAATGTTATCAGTCAAATTCATCCTTAACTTTGTTTATTGTGCGTTTTGCCTCTATACAGTTCTAAAGGACATGATGTCCTTTGCTGTGAAGTCCACCAATGATTTAGTGATGCTTCGTCCTGACATGCAGCAGCCATGCCTGCTATTCTTTGCTTCTCCACCGACTCAAACAGCGTTAGCTTGGATCCCTGCCTCTCTCTCACTTCTTTGCTGCTGCCTAACAAATAACCAGGAGAGAGAAAATCCTGTCAAGTCCAACGCCATGATAACTTAGCTTAACAACACAACTAAGACCTTCATGGAACATTTCCCGTTTCAGGGCTAGCAAGCTAACTGCTACTTCCTGTCTCTACTGTGGTGAAATCTGCAGGATGATGGAGGTGAAGGTGGTGAACAGATTGGTGGCATTGCCTCCTTTAACGGTTCCTGTTGATCAGCATTTCCTGCAGACTGGGGCGTCTACCAACTTCCTGTCTTTGTTACTGAATCCTAAAAACTCCACACTGGCAGGTAACTTTTTTCAGGTTAGGGTAGAGCGTCTTGCTCTCCTCTGTCATCTCCCACATCATGATTCTGCATGGCACTAGTAGCTACAAACTGTGGTAGTAGCTAGCTAGCTAGCTAGTTACGGCGTCACGTGTGTGTGGGTGTGGGTGTGTGGGTGTNGGGGGGGGGGAGGGGGACAAAGTGAGAACAGAAAGAAATGGAAATGATTTAAGAGGCGCTGGATTATTCACACAATATTAGCATATGTGTATTATTAATATGATATCAATATTTCATTTTTTTAAATATCATGGTTATCGTCAACACCGGTATATCACGACACCCCTATGCAGGACTCGATGTTTCAGCTAAATACAGTCATGGTAGCTCTTTCCTCTTATTACACACAGTTTTCTTCTCTTGCATAAATACATAAAGCAAAATAAACAGCTGTTTGATAATTGAGTCATTCTGGTTGAAGCTCAGTACAATAGTACATTTCACAAGGAGCTTTTACACATTTTTCAGAACTGAAAGAGGAAGACAACGCATCCAAACTTTACTGATAATCAGTAATTTATGATCTGGTGTCAAATGATGCATTGTCTATGCTCAAACAGCAAATAAATAAAAATGAGTAACATCTCCAGGCTTGTGGCTGCTGTACGTTCCTCTGTCACATTCTCCTTCAAAAATAACACGCTTCATTTAACTCTGCTTCACACGTTCATCTGCTTCACACATGGGAGCTGCCCAGCACAACCACAGCCATCTAAGCTGTAATGGTGGTGGAGTGCCTTGCTTAAGGGCAACCCACTTCATTTCTGACACACATGCACACACACACCACACCTCCCAGCCGGTTTTCGCAGCTGTTCTTGGCCTTTCAGCCTCAGCAACTCAAAGTCTGACATTTCTATTAATCACATCCATGTCCTCGCTAAATCTCCTTTTTCTGCTCCATCTACTTTTCCAGGAAGAGTTTCACATCCACTGTCATGTTCTCCATAGCGATCATCCTGGTATGACAGGTGTGTTTACATGTGAGTCTCTGAGGCGACTAATGAGGAAAGACTCGACGGAACACGGTGCTTCGACAGATTTATGGATGTTTTCCTTTAGATGTGACACGGCGTTGGAGTTGGAGTCGCTTCCTTGTGAAGACGAGCCGTGTCGCATGAGTAAAACAGGTGCGACAGCGTGGTCGTGTTCGTGAAAGAAAGAGAAAATGACAAAGATAGCTCATGTATTTGGTTGTCTTTAAAAGTGTGTCTGCTGGCAGTTGTGCACACTGAGCACAGATGGAGCACCATCTAAGCCAGTGTCATATATTTCCACAACACCCTGTCTGAATCTCTGCATCTCAGCGGCGTCTGGCCACATGTCCGACTGTCAAAACGCTTCCAGGAACGGCAAAGAAACTCAAGGCATTTGTGCAAAAGTTTCTATCTTATCTTATAAACTGAAGGATGACAAACAAAATCAAATATTGATCAGTCTAACACCTGGAGCCTGACTGTGTGCCTCCAGGTGTCTGAGTTCTGGATGGACTGGATCACAGTCAATGTGGCAGCTGCTGCAGCTGGATGACTCCTGCAACCAGCTGTGTCTGTGTCTGTGTGTGTGTGTGTGTGTGTGTGTGTGTGTGTGTGTCCAGCCAGCTGTGAGAAGAGTGAGAGGTCTTTTCCACCACAGTCAGCAGCACCTGGGCCAGCTCAGGGCAGCAGGACCAGCAGCCGGTCCAGGCCACCCAGCTCATCCCCTGGCCCATTAGTCCCAGACCATCTCGTGTTGTTTTAAGGAAAACCCGCAGCGGATTCTCTTGCACTCCTCATCAGTCTGCAACGCTCAATGCATTCCAGGAGCTAATTTACGATGAAGGGTTTTAATTTGCTTCTTTTACTTTTGCGAACTTTGCATCAACCAGCTTGTCTGATATTATGTATTTCCCAGAATACTTTTCCACACAAAAAGGTTTACAGCTGTATGTAGCTGTGTGGTTACATATGCATGTGCTGGAAATGCATTAAAGGAGACATGTTATTTTCATGTAGGGGTCCATTTTGAAACCTGTATAAATGCATTAATGTGCAAAAACCACATTTACCTAAAAAACATTCTGCCAGCGAGCTATGATCTGTCTGACTAAATTTGTGACTCTCCAACTCCGCCAGACACGCCCACTTCATGCAGCGATTGGCCAGCTGTGGTGGGGTNGGGGGGGGGGGGTTAATTTCTCTCTCTTTTTTCTTTCCATCACCACACTCCATTGAGAGAGTTCAAAGTGAAACTGTGGCCCATTATCCCCGTTTTTAAC
>VXCM01001387.1:12500-24181 GCA_014773175.1 Lucifuga dentata
TTTTTGTTTACACACTGAACTGAGTCTGAGTTGCAAAACTCCTCCCATACTTCCTGTCCAAATTTAGCAGTTATCTACAAGTATTTAGTAAATTAATTAGTAAAAACTGTCCCCTGGCATCATTTTGTGTGCCAAGCTTACCCAAACTGATCCAAAAACTGTCCAAAATAATTAAAAACAACTTTACAACATTTCAACTAATTATCAGTCAAATTACTTTTTTTTAGTGGTGAAAGAATGTGCAAATGAAAGGCTGAGCTGTTGATGCTTTTATCAGTTACAAAATAACAGTAGCAGCTAGAAACTTCTAGTTCTGCAGATTTGTAGGTTGAGGGATTTGCATAAATTTGAAACCTGCATTTGAACAATTGAGTCATTAGTTTTGTTTCCTGATCACGTTTTCACACATATAAACACAATGTAAATGCTGGTGTTTGCACCATTAGGGGGCTTGTGTGAACAGGCTACATATATTTGTTATATTTTAGTAATTTTCACACATTTGGGCGAAGCTGAAAAAAGTCTCTCGTGTTGCATTCTCTGTGGCCTTCTGTTATGTTCCTCATGTGCAAAACTTCCTCCAACAAATAAATGTGACTCTTCCTTTCCAGGTTATTAAACAGTAAGTAGGAGCAGGAAAATCTGACAGCAAGTGAGGATGAAAGCAGTTTGCCACTGTTCCTGAGATGACAAGTGATGACAGCTTACGGCTCTTCTCCTGCCACACCTCCCAAACACACAACCTTCATCATATGTATGAGGATGTATATGTAAGAGTCTGTGTGTGTGTGCTGCATGCTTCTATCTCTCTCTCCGTCTATAAATAAGACATTTTAGCCCTAAAAAGTTGCAGCAGCCTTCCTGAAAACCGCCACTTCCTTTAAATAAACTCGAGGCAAGCTGAGAAAACTTCAGTCTTGTCCACAGCTGGACAGCTGTGCGTATTAGAGTTGACAAATGTCATTAAAATTCACCGCTCCAAATAACAAATCTTTCACCAGCTACACACACACTCGTACACACTCACATAGAACCCATTATCTCCTCACACACACACGCACAACTTTCAGCAGCTCAACCGAAACAGGGATATGCTAACTTCGGCAGAGGATGTCCGTCGGGACGCCACGGCCAGACTTAAGTTTCCCTCTCGGGGCCACCGCTGGCTAGCACAGATGCTAATGCTTGGATGCCTCTCCTTCAATCTCTATAAAACAATCTGCTTCGTCTGGGCCTCCAACCAGGCTTTTCACCACCTATTAGCTTTCAAACTGATGACAAAAGAAGAGTTTTGACAAAGCGCCAAAACAGATTGTCACAACGTGCTGTTTTTTTTGTTTAATCTCCTCACCAGACCAGATTACTTCCTCAGACTGAAGACGCTGATTAGTGGCTGCTTCAGAACAGCTAATGTCAAGAATACTTTGCCAGTGATTTGGTCATTCAAACCAGCTAACAGAGAATGGAGACAGCTTTGGTTCGGCGTACTTAAGCCTCAGTGGCTGAAGACAAGCAGTCGATGCAGCAACTCAACCGCAGTCTAAAGGCCAACGACGGCATCCAGCATATAGTCTGCTCCAACCCAGGCGGAAATTTGGCACTTCAGGAAGGTGCAAGGTTTTGGGGTAGAAGCGAAAGCTGCTACCGGCTGCTTACCTCCATTTTCCCTGCAGGAACTTTGTCATCACTTTATACTCAGCAGAATTATTTTGGACATTAGTTGGTTTAAAACTAACAAATTAGCTCAATTTTATTCAAATATAACAAAGCGGCCAGCACGTTTCCACTCTGGTGCAGGTTGGGGCCAAATTATCAACATTTCTAATTGGTCACACGTTTAAAACTATAAATGTTTTCATTTCCACGAGTACCCATTAACCTGTATAAATAGCAATTATCATTTGAAATAAATACAGGTTTATGAAAAAGTGGCTCATTTACTCATTGGGCCGTTCCTCCTCTCTGCTGTGCACGTGTATAGCCATGTGCAAACTGGAACAGTCACATAAATTATACAGATCTGGTGTTGACAGCAGGTTTTGCTTTGAACAACAACGTCTATTTCAGTTACAAAATACCCTGAGTTTCCTCTGGTGCAGACTCAAAAACAACAGCAAAGCTCAAGTTTTACAACCAGTTCCTCTGAAGAATTAGCAGAGGAGTTAAGCAAGGAAGCAGATGCCGTCAAAAGCGGCGTCCTATTGTGTTTATTCTCAAAATATACTGCATTAATTTGCACAGTCATCCTAATAGTTCCATACTAGCGAAGTCATCTGATAGCGCTAATTGTTATTTAGAGTTCCTGCAGTGTGAGTAAGTCATAGCAGCAGACAGGCCGTTTTTACTGCACATATTTAAAAAAAAAAAAAAAAAAAANAAAAAAAAAAAAAAAAAAAGAAAGCCTACTGCAAGGCCTAAAAACAGACAGCGTGGAGACTGACTGACTGCTGACATACATGGCACAGGGAACATGCCGGGTTTTGTCAGACTTCCACATGTGTTTCCAATGGGGGGATATTAGATTCCGGGCTGGTAGTGAGTTCAGGCTGCAGAACTGAACACGCGTGCACGGTTTCACTCGCACAGAAACATACACCAGCACACTAAAATATGCTATGATATGTAGACAGGTTGTGATAGGAGTGTGGTGGCAGTGGGTCACTCTGAGTGTGTGTGTGTATATGTGTGTGTGTGCAGGGTTCATGTTACTGCGTGGCTGCTGAATGTCTAACGAGGGAGGATGTCAGTCTTGTTTCAGAAGCGGGTGTGACAGCAATGAGATTCAGAGGAAAATGAAACCTCAGCAGAAAAAGATTATGTAGCCAGCGGACGCTGTTTTAGAAGCGGTGTGTTTGTCCTGCGTTCAGCTTGCATTGCTGCTGCTGTGAGGTCTTTTTTTTTTTAATGCTATACAGTAGAACCAAATTAGTACAATAACGCAAAACTAAAACTAACGACTTCTCAAACATATATAAAAAGAGATGACAACTGCAGAACAGTAGAAAGAAGTTTAACATATCCACAGGTTATACATGAGGAGACTATGAGGCTATAAAATATCCTGTTTGTGAGGGATGATGTAAGTTTATGGGTTGATGTAAGACGTATGAGTTTTCACTAACTGAACCATTGAAAACTGATGCCTGCTGAATCCCACTTCGACCAATCAGAGCATTTAAATCATTCTAAAATCCAGGAAGAATCCTGCACAAATACTACAGAATTACCTCCATAATGCATCACAATGTAGCCAGAATGCAGCAGTAACTCAGCAAACATGCAGTTACAAGAACTTTTACATCAGCATCACGAAAGCATCTACCAAATGTTTGAGGTTTTTTTACGGCTTGCACACACAAGAAATTCTGGTTAGCAAGTCACCCAGATAATTGTGCGTAACCGGTCCGTGCAGCAGGAGGTGATACTGCTGTTGTTCACACTGCTGACAGTAGTTCCACGACAGGCTTCGGTGGGGGTCTGGCCCACACACAGCTTTGGTATAGTCCGAGCATGGAGAAGGTAAACAGCGATGAAGGTTTTTGCCTCCCACACACACTGTGTGTCGTCTCACCACACACAGAAAGAAAAACAATGAAACCTCAGTGATGATCCGTGTGAAGGTTTGGACCAGACAACTCTTCATATAGGCCATGACAGGCAGCCAATGCAGCATTACAAAGTCCTCCTTTATGCATCTGCCATACTTTTATGTCATGCAACAGAACAAACCAGTATACTTTCAATGAACTGAAAAAGTATCTGTTACAACATTCTTTCATTGCTGTACCTACAATGTACATCTTCCTGTAAAACACCTAAGTTTAACAGCCTTAAAGCAAAATTTACCTGCATCTGGTGCAGTGATTGTTCTGTGATTCAGTTTAGAACAATTTTATTCATCTATATTGATAGAATGAGTAGGAAAGTGAACTTTTCTTTGTTAAAGGACCATACCGGCCATTTTGCATGTTTGAGCCTAATATATTCAATTTTCATGTTACGTTACTGACAATCATTTCCCAAAGGATAAAACTGTATTTGAGCTTTCCTAATATTTTGCAAAATCTCTTAATCTTTCAAAATCAAATATTCAAGCGATACACCCATCTTAAAAATCCATGTTTCTGCTGCTAATAGTTACACAGCCTTATGAAGTCACGGTCCTTTAAATTTTTCAATAAACACAGGTCTTCTTTTGGGACTATATTCCTGGTGGAGGCATACATTCACTCTACGCTTTTTATTGCACTTAAATGCTAAAATTACAAAATTTTGAAAAAAAACCTGAATACACATCTTGCTGGTGATGATGGATTACCTATCCCAAGAATCAACAAGTTGATTTTAATAGCAGAATGAACTGAAAGCAATGGAGGTCTGGAAGGTAGGAAAAACATTTTTAATTCACCGTTCCAGTAGTATGCTTTGGGAAATGATTGTCAGTAACGTTACATGTATGAAAATTGAATATATTAGGCTCAAACATGCAAAATGGGTGGTATGGCCCTTTAAGAAGGAAGCTCAAAGCACTTTAGTTAGAATCTTTCAAATGATTGTTCATCACAACTATCAAAGAAAAATATGAGTAACGCAGCAAAATGCAGCAGTGTCTGATGTACTGCAACAAAAAGAGTGATAATACAAACAATACATGCAAAGCCAAATTACCCAAAAAAGCAGGTTATCAGCTGGGATAAACTGGAAATGTTACTGCAATCTTATATTGCGTCTGTTAGCTTGCATTTCTAAAAACATCTCTCTTTATAGCTTACCACTCATTGGACAGAACACCATTTAGTTTATTTATGCATCTACAGTGGAAAATACGATAAATCAGAAACATGCAACATGCAAAATTTAGCACATCTACAACAAAAACCTGCTGTAGAGTGAACAACTTTCCAGTACTGTAATACTAAACGAGTACTACGATGACAAGCTGCTGATTTTGACATTTTTACAGAATCGTCACTGTTCGTTCCTCAGCATAAACATGATTGCAGTTGTTGTTTAAGGAGGAAAACAAGTTTGTTTCATTGTCCAAATTATCCAGCAACCGAGGAGATTATCTATCCGTTAACTCCTAAAACATCACACTCTGATCACTCTCAACGGCAGCAGGAAATAACCAAAGATGTTTAACTGCAACTACAGTATACATATTACCTACCTGGCTGTTTGATTCCTCTCCGATGCATCATTCTGAAGATCACGGTCCTGTCTGTAATTGGCTGTATCAGCGGTCCGTGCTCCAATGGGAGGTCTCCAGTCGGCAATCCTGATCTGCATGACGACAACGACCCCTGAGAGGGTTCTGCGTTCCGACTCATTTGGCTACGTTTGCAGAGAAACCAAGAGAGAACAAAAGAGAGACGAGGAGAATTTGGAGTTCGGGTCACATGGTCAACGTCCATCTTCAACATCAGAGAGAAAACCAGGATGTCTGAAGATCAAAACTTCACATTTGTCATGTGATGGAGCCAGACTGTCTTGCAATACTGAGAGTACCAATCACTTTACATGCAAGATACTCCAGATCTTCATGTTAAAATTTCCCACAATATGTCATGTTACTCAGTATAACATGCACAACCGTTCATATTTCTTTATACAGAGATGCCGTCATGGTGTCACGATAATTAAGAGAAATAGTTCAACCAGCAAGATGAAAACAGGAAGTAACCCACAGCAGCTTGTCGCTGATCTGTGCAGTAGGACTGTTTTAGTTCCTTTGACTCCTGCGTAATTAAACTCATAAATGACTTCGTTATGGAAGGTCAGTGTGAACATGGCACCGTGTGAGACTAAGAGTTTAGGTGTTGTAGTTTGTTCACGCATCTCTGAGATCAGAAAGGGAGACACCAGCTGATTTATAAACTATAACCCAAGCAGAGTGTCATGCATAGATGCATAGATCAGAGGATACCAAGAAAGGGATGGAAAGATGACGAGGAAGACTGAGAGATAGTTTTATCTGACATTTTGAAGAAACATAGACAGGAGAGTTTACATTAGATGCCATGATGATTGAATGTATGGAGTTTGAAGCTTTGTTCTGCAGATCTGACTAACTCTAATGCTTTGAAAACAAACACTGTGATAGAGATGGAGCTCTGCGCTTCCTAAGATCATGTGAGTGTGTGTGTGTGTATGCATGCCTCAAATCAGAGGTAATCAAGCAAGGTTTGTGTATCTAGTCAAAGCATGAAGAATCTGCGTATTGCTTTAATGCCTTACTTTAGTTTCTCTCTCTCTCTCTCTCTCTCTCTCTCTCTCTCTAGACCTAAACCTTTGCCTTGACCTCCAGATTCCACATTCCCCCAACAATCCTGTTTCCTCCATCCTTTCTATCCAAGCATTGATCCGCTGCTCAGACAGAAAAACATACATTGCTTCCACAAGATGAGCACACACCCGCGTGCACACACACACCCCCTCTTCTGACCCTCTTGTCCCTTTCTCCCTCTCCCTCACCTGACCCCTCTCACCTTTTTTTTCCTTGTTTGCTTGTGTGATCGTTTCTCCCACCTCTTAACCCACTCCCCAACCTGTTGGATGACCTTTGACCCCTGAGTTGTGTTCGTGTGTTTGGATACTAAGAGGAGGTAAAACAGAACTATGAGCTTGAAAAACAACATTTATCTTGAAAGGTATTAATAGGAAGCAAAGAGAAAACCAGCTCACTGATAAAACCGCTACTACGCTAAGCTAACTTCCTAAGAGCTAAAACACATTTCTCACACTCCTTCTCACCTGCAGCAGGTGCAGCATTCAATGTGATAACAATAAAGTCACAAGCACACCTTGCTAACCTCTAGAATACCGGCCCTCTTCTGTTTTAGACGGGCTTGTTTGAGAAAGACCAGCTGGCCCCCTTTGAGAAACTGAGAGGTCTGTAAACACTTAGGATGGATTAGGTCAGAGAATAGGAGGATGAGGAGGAGGAGGAGGTGATGCTGAGGGATGGAGCAGGTGAGGAAACTAACGGGTAAGAAAATGAAAGAGTTAAATATTTGTTTTAACACCTTTTATATTCTCCGTAGTTTGACGTGGTTAGGGCGTGGCCTTGTCCTTTGACCTTGGTGGATATCCCAGTTAAACCTATTACAGGAGTGTTTTTTTTTTTTGTTTTTTTTTGGCTTGATATCTATACTATCTCCACAGTGATTTTATAGTTTACAAAAGTCAAAAATATAGCAGCAACATGGAGTTTAGAGACATAACAGGAAAAGAAGAA
This sequence comes from Lucifuga dentata, assembly GCA_014773175.1. NCBI lineage: Eukaryota > Metazoa > Chordata > Actinopteri > Ophidiiformes > Bythitidae > Lucifuga > Lucifuga dentata. The sequence continues at coordinate 19,738 of VXCM01001387.1, forward strand.
TTTAAAAAAGTATTTTGTGAGAGACACATGAAGACAGGAGGCGACTTTTCTTTCTAACGTAACGACAGCTCACAAGTTCAACAAGCGTCAGGAAAACCACAGACCTATATCCTTCCTAAATCCAAGACTTCAAACACCAAAGAAACACTTCCTGTAAGCAAAGCATTATACCATATACATTTACAACACAATCCATAAATGGCATCCAAAGCGCACGTTTATTGCTACTGTAAAGAAAACTCAGGAATCTGTCGGGTCGGAGCTGCGTTACCTTCCACCCTGATTCTAACCGGTTTAAACTGGACCCAAACAGGGACTATTTTGTCTCCCTTCAGACTGGTAGATGTGCTTTTCAGGTTGTGTTCTGGACTGTTCCAAGCATAAACCTAATGCAAAACTTACAGGCCTCAAATCTTCATGAAAACAGAGTGTTAGAGTGGCCAGATCACAACAAACACACAACTAAACTCCCCACTTTGATTCTCAAATCCTTACAACCTAATGCTAATGCGTGCTGGCGTTCCTGTAACCAGCAGGTAGCTTTCTGCCCTCATCCATCATACACAAGCCGACGCTAAAGCTATGCATATAAAAGTTCTGGTCTGCAGGACGGTGCCAGAGTAAACTGGGTGGTATATAGTTTAGAGACATTTCCTTATTCAAGACTGAGGGTCCCGCGTCCCTGTTTGCGATGGAACGGCCCGCCGCTTGCCAAGTGCCGGCCATTTCTTAGGCTTCTTTGTGGCTCATGACGAACACTTTGAAAACCGCAAGTTATCATTGGAGCGAAGGAAGCCTGCAAAACGACCACCACCATCAGCCTNCTTTGAAAACCGCAAGTTATCATTGGAGCGAAGGAAGCCTGCAAAACGACCACCACCATCAGCCTACACCCCATTCTGCTCAAACCTCACCACTGCCAGGTTACACACCTTCCTCCTCTCCTCCACCCAGCTCGCTGTGCCAGCCTCCGCACCTTTCCTCTTTCTTTCCTTCCTTCCCCCCCACCCCACCCACCCATCCATCCACCCTGTCAGCACTCCATCAGTCTTGTCTGGCTGAGTTGACAGGATGAATGGTGTGTGGCCCCTGCTAAGCCAAAAAATCTGCATTAAGTAGGATTTTTTAGTCCTCCGTAACACAAAGTATACTGTAATATCACTGCAGGAGGCTGATAGGGTCACTGATCAACACACTGACCCAATGATTATTTGGCATTTGATGCTCAATGATGGAAGACTGCAGTTGCTGCATATCTGACAAACTCTTCTTCTGCAAGTGCAATCAAACAGGAAACAGTTGCACCATTTCACCATGAGAACATTTATTTGTGACCCATCTGCTGGTAACCAATGAGAGAACAGCTGCATGTGACGTAGGCAGAAACAAAATAACCACCATCTGACCCCAAAAGCAAAATGTCAGCAGTCAGCCAGCATGACCAGGCTCTTAAATTAGCATCAGCTACACCCAAAGCTAACTTCATGAGTGTCAGGCAGCGAGATGACCGACGATCAAACAGATTTAGCAGATTCTACAGCCCTGATGGAGGTGTGAACTTTCTGAGAACATTCTTAATATTACTAGTGCAGTGCCTGTTCAAAAAGTCTGGCCTGTTCGGAACGGGCTGGACTTTATGGTGTGTGCCGCAGCCTGCCACAATTTTGTTCTGCATGTGCTCATGAGCTAGCTTTGTTTGATGTATGAGGTCGGGTTGAGACCGTGCCACTAGACCGGAGCATATCCTGCTGCGCCGGAGCGTATCCTGCCACGCGGACTACTTTTTACCAGCACAGCTCAATTTGAGAACCGCTCATCTAAACAACTTCACACACGACATTTTACATCTTTGGGTCCTGAGCAATAAACCTGCCGAATTTCAACTTCATACAGTGCTGGGTTCTAGAGATGTTGGTGCCACAGACAGACAGAGAGATTTCTAGTTTTACAGTTAGATACCTGTTTTACTAATAATTATATACTGTATTGTGTCTTCATTACAGCCTTTTTTGGATCTCTATTGTCATATTTTCAGATATTTATCTGTATCTCTTCTTCCAGCTATTTCTCAAAAAATAATTACCACAAATTCTGCAGCATTTTCTGCTCCAAGGTGCCACAAACCCCCCACGTCGCTTCCTGCTCCTCATGTACTCAATACAATATTTTCACAGGAAATGGACTGAGGTCTTAAGAAAATACTTCTAAAATCTTCTTTGTCTATTTTCCTTGTGTCAGCCAGTCACGCTTATGTGCACATACAGTGCCCCGTGAAAATATTATGATATGGTTTTGCAGTTATTTTTAGTAGCCTTTTCCTGGTTTGTTTTTTGACATGTATGGTGCACCTTGTTCCACAGAATAACTCTGATTTCTTTTATGTAAATAATGAAAAAGTGACTTGAATTATATGTTATTTTCCTCAGATGAATGTGGCCTTTTTTTTTCCCTTTTTAATGGAACATGCAAGGCTTTCGGGATAATATACACAACCTGGAAAGTACACATTCATATTTGCATTTGCAAAGCCACAATCAGTAATAAGCTGTAAAAGCTACGCTAGAGAGTGAAATATGTGGTCACTTAGTAGAAATATACAAAGCTGACACTATATAAAGTTCAACTAAGAGGAATGATGAACCTCTGCTGTTTTACTCCCACTTACATCCCACTGTGTTTCATATTGTTACAAGCTTAATTATGTGTTGGCCTTCCAGTGTATCATGAACCCATTAAAACAACATTGACATGATCAATGAACTTGAATGTTATCTTCCATACTTGACTGATAGACAAATGGCTGCAATTACTGAAATTTGAATTTCCTCATTATCATCTGTGCATTTCGCATGTGCAAGAAACATGATGAGTCATGAGGGGATTCCTCTGAGACAGCGATTCTGACCAAAACATCCCTTTCGCTGCTCTGCTGGCAGATGAAATATTAAAGCTAACTCATCCAGAATATTCTATCCTGATTAGACAGAGGTTTCATTCACAGAAGGTCCCATGGTGCTGCTGTAGAGCGAGTAAATATAACAGATCTGCAAAGTCCCGGCTCGGCTTCCAGCTTTTTCTCAAAACTTTGTTCCGCTGGCAAGGACAACTAGTGATTAATACCATTGCAACAGTCACTTACTAATTCAGGAACATATAAACATTCAGAAATGGTCCAAGAGCAAACACTCCGTATTTATCTAAACAAAATGGTTTACAGTTGCAGTTAAAGTTGAGGCTAGAATTAGACAGAGTTATGAAGGTGTTGTTTAACATGGCGATAATTCCCGAGAGGCTGCGATTATGCGTACAACTATGATGTGGTTGTGTCTTGAAACATCAGCAGCACTGAAGTAACCATAATCACAGTACAGAACGTCCACAAGGCCATTATGGCATTATAAACCAGCTACCACTCCAACTCCATTTCTGCCAAACAGAGGCTGCCCAGAATTTTTTACTAATGTTCCCTCTTCTTCGTCCATCACCTCTTTTCACTTTCTCTTCTCTCAATCATTTATGCATCCCCTGGTTGGATAACTATGAGATTAAAAAATAACAAACCTACACATTTTTAACCAAATCTAATTTGGATTGGTTTCAGAAGATTGGGTGTTTTAAAATGTTCTCAGCTGGAGTTGCAAGCATCAGCAAAATATATCAGATATCAGATAGAATCTTCTGATTGCAGATATATGGAAAATGTAGCTCCCACTGTTATTTTCAGTAGTAAACTCCTTCATGTGGCATACATATATGGTTAAGTTATGATTAATGTTAGGGAAAATGGTTATGAGCACTCTACCAGTACAGGACAGCACATAAATCCCAGTTTTACACTTTATGTGCCAAACTCATCCTCCTGACCTCTGAACCCTCATTCTGCATAAGCAGAAGCTCTGTTTCCTTCTGAATCTGAATATCCAATAATTGTGAATAATTACATGTTTTTTTTAATAAATGCCAAACTCTTTCTAAAACAAATGAAAAGCTAAATTTAAAGGCAATAAAACAAACCCATTTAATAAACTGCTATAATCTAATAAGTTTGTGTTTGTGTGTGTTTAACAAGTGGCTGTTAGCTTAATGTAGCAAGACATAACTGTGTAACTGACAATACCAAATCAGTTTCCCGACTTAGTCTTCTCTAAGATTAGTAGTGATGGGTCCGGCAACACCGATGCGTCGGCGCATGCGTCGAGCTCATAGAGCAAAACCCCATGTCGGTGCGCGTATCGCTTTAAGAAAGTCACGTGACCGATACAGGAACTGTTTCGAACTGACACTGACGCGCCAAACTGTGTTTATAAGGAAGAGTATCTGTCAACGGGATGCATCTGCCAAAAGAATCTCTGATCTTTTGCGGTTCATTGTCAAATTAATCAAGAATTATGGAGCAGCCTCAAGCCAAAAGAACGGTTTCCGCCGTGTGGGACCATTTTGATCT
>VXCM01001388.1:1323-110659 GCA_014773175.1 Lucifuga dentata
CCCCCCCCCCCCCAAAAAAAAAAATCTCACTTCAGAGTATTCCAAAAAGTTGGCAGCACTGGCTGTTACGGATGCGGGTGGTTTCATTTAATTGGATGCACACATGTGGCACGTGAAATAAGTAACCAATTAACAAGTGCCATTTCTTAGCGTGTGCATGCTAAGCACTAATGATCTGGAGTGAGCGACAGCTAGCAGTCAGTTCTGTTGAGCTGACACCTAAGTAAGTTTTTTTTAGAATTGCTCAAATATGGGTGGATTTTTAAAAAAACACATCTGTGTTTAATAATTCCGAACTTTAATGTCTGCCTGTGACCTGTCACGTACTGCTAGCAGCGAAGCAGACGCTGTAAACCTGAAGAACAGAGGCGCCTTCAGGTTTGTTGTGTTCTTCCCAGCTATTTTGTAGCCACACGGCTTCTCTCCGGACACTACAACACACACTGTCCTTCTCTCGACCATATTGTAAGTTTGATCCAAATGTCAACCCATTTTTCCTGCCAAGGCCCGTTGACGCCATTATTAATTTTTATTCCTTTTAAACTTTGGAGGTCTCAGGCAGGGGTGGATCTAGGGTTAGTAGAGATCCAGGGCTTAGCCCAGATCTCCATTGGAAAATCCAGGCATCCAGGTAGTTTTGGCTATCTACCACAGCAAATAGCTTTGGTAGATAGCCACCAAACCTAAATATAAATTTTGAGAAATGCTTAAGAAATGCAACAAATTACATCTTTTAACAAGTTATATGAAGTTAAAAATCTTTTTAAACGAAAACCTTTACAACTGTCTAACCTTTACAACTGTCAGTGGAGCTATATGGTGGTGTGTTATGTCCATTCCGTCCACCAATTCGGTCTGACCAATCTGTTCACAACACTATGGTCCCACCTTGGAGGTGAATTTGGGTAGTTGCAAAAACGCTACAGAAAATTCAAAACACACTATTACAAAAAAGATTTGGAGCTTTATGGAAAACATCCAGGGTTTAAGCCCCATAAGCCCACCCCTAGCACTGCCCCTGGTCTCAGGTTAGCCTCAGGTAGCCGGTGTGTGCATGTGCAGACTGCAGAACATGAGAAACACAGCCAAAGCCTGAAGCAGGAAGAGAAATGCTGCAAGCAACCAATCAAAAGAGGCAATGAATGAACATGATTGTTGCAAAAAAAAAAAAAAAAANAAAAAAAAAAAAAAATATATATATATATATATATATTTGGTCAGGCAGCTGTGGCTGTCTATTAAGTCTCAGTGAAATTTTGTCATATGGACATTTTATCCAGTTTTTGATTTTCGTCTAAGCAGCATCTCTCGTCAACACCTTCATGAATGAAATTAATTGTCTGCTTTTAATTTTCTATTTCTACAGGCTTGCTTTTATGTGATGTTATTTATTTATTTTTTGTGTTTGCTATATTATTTTAAATGCCTTATTTTATCCTGTGTTGTTCTGTCTGTCTTGCTGATTGTTTTATTAGTTGTCAAAGCACTTTGTAAACTCTGTTTTGTAAAAGTGCTATATAAATAGAGATTATTATTATTATTATTATTATTTATTAATTATTAATTAATTAATTTTCATTTATGAAAACAAAATTAATTTCGTCAAAAAACAAAAACTATTACAAAAGTAATTAATTTCGAAATTAATTTTCGTTAACATTAATTTATTTAACGAAAACTATGACAAAATTATTTTTAATTAACAAAATTAATTTTGTTAAATTAGTTAGATGCTGACGAGACAAAAATCAAAAACTTTGTCATCAAGTTTCTTTGTTAATGAGAGTGAAAAGATGAAAACATGTTTTCGATTTTGTGCCAGATTCAGGAAAAAGGAGACAAACAATAAAGCTGGAGTTTAAATTTGCTTTTAAGCTGCAGCCGTTCCAAAAATGACATCAGGATCTTTTTGATTTGTGAATAACTGAATTGTCTCGCTGGGCTAAACCGTCACCAAGATTTGCAGTGAAATAATGGTTTTCATTCCTAAGAGGAAATGAACATTGTTTTCATCCAGGCGGCCTGAGCTCTTTTTTTTTTTTTTTTTTTTTTTTTTTTTGCCCTCATCCCAAATAAAGGGCCATGTGACTGAAGAGCCAACAATGGCTATCATTGACAAGATGAATAAGGACGCCTCTGTGTGGGGATCAGCCGGGATGTGACACCCAGCTCCCCGCTCAGGTAGAGGGGACAATGGTACCAGAGCCGCCTGTCCATGTAAAACATGTGATGTTAGTGAAGATATAAGAGGCCAAAAACTGACAACAACACAAAGTTTGGAGCGACACTTAAAGCCTTCTATAAGCAGCCACGGGACCAAGATGAGGTTTCTAGTGCCATTATTTGTTTCCCTCGCTGTGGCGGCATTTCACACTGGTAAGAGGAATAAATGTTAATGTTCATGATTTTGAAGAGAACTGGACAAATATGCCAAGATTACACAGACATTTGTGACTTAAAAACATAAAACCTGGTGATCTTCAGTGATGGAGTTTGGGAGGGTTATAAGATATAAGACTATAGGTGCAAATAAGTTCTAAATCTTTGAATTTCACAATTAGTTTTCTCTTATATAATTTACATTTACAGTACAATTACTTGAGTTTTAGTTATTTTCATGCATAAAATCTGACTAGTGTTTCTGTGGTGACTCCTAGCTCTCTCTGCATCTCTGGAATCTGCAGAGAAAGAGGAAATAATTGTACAGCAAGGTAAGAAAGGTAGTTTATTAACAATTAATACTAATACTAATAATAATGATGATTGGATTATGGGTGATAGTTGCATGGCTGTAAAAGTGATTAACCAAAAACGTCTCTTTTATAGAAGATGGGCTAACTGCATTGCAGAAAAGAGGTACTGTACTTTGGTACAATTAAGAACTAACAGACTTTAAAGGATCATACTTGTGACTTTGCATGTTTGAGTCCAATAAATACTGCTAACAATTTTCTAAAGCAGAAAGCTGTACTTTAGTTTTCTGATGATGTTTAGGTGATACGTCCACCTTAAAATTCAATGTTTCACCTGCTAACGTGCATGCCTGAATGTAGAAGGTCATTCCAATTTCACTGGTAAAAACAGACTTTTCTCCTGGGACTAGATTCCCTGGAGGAGACATATATTTTCTTTTACATAACTCCATGTGGGATCAGTTAAATTAAGTAAAAAATAAAAACGACATGTTGTTTGTTGTGATGGATTATGCATCTTAAGCATGTTTCAAGTATTTACAAGTTTATTTTTATAACATACTGGAATTAACTGAAACCAATGGCTGCCTGGAAGGTAGGAAAGACAACTGGAAAATGTAATGCTCCAGGAGTGTGCTTTTGGAAATGCCAGTAATGTAACGCATTGATGAGTTGTATCTATTGGGCTCAAACATGCAAAATCATAGTATGGTCCTTTAAATTGAAATTTAACCTCATATGCACACATGCCATTGTTTTTATTTATAACACTGAGTATATATTAGAGAATAATGAAGATATACAATATATAAAAGAAGCCATCTCTGTGTCAGGAACACTATCATTTTTATTTCTTTCATTACTTATTTATCATTTTAATTGTAAGTTTCTTTTTTCATTTCCCAATTAAGTAGTTTTATATAGAATTTTTCTCTTCCACCAGTGTCCATTTTTTGCATGTAATGCCACTTTGTCTCCACAGATCAGATAGAGTTTGAGGCGGCTCAGATGAATGAAGCATCTCAGGTGAATGGTAAGTTTATAACACGGTGACCTCAGCCCAGAGCAAGGCGACTTCATGAGTAAACATGACCTTTGTCCCCTTTATCAACTTTGTAAAATAATTTTGCTTCATTGCTGATCATTTTCCTCCGTTTCCCATCAAGTTACAGAGGAGCAGGATGCTCGCTACCTGGGTGAGAGAAAATATTTTACTTTACACTTTATATTTACACCTTGTATCATTCAAATGCAACACTGACTGATGTAAATTCACTTATCAAAATAATCTTTTAAAAACAGAGGCTGCCAAAGGGGAAACTGGTGAGTTGTTGAATTGTTAATCCAATAAAAACTAAATGCTGTGAAATGAATGTTGAGTTAAAAAGCACAAATCGCCTATGAAAATGTCTCAACAGTGAAGGAGCATGCTGAAGCTGAGAATGACAACACAGGTTTGTGGGATTTTACCTAAAATAGGACTGACATGAGATCTTTCATTGCATAATTCTCATAAATAATACTTTCCACCAGCAGAGGGAGCTGGGAACTCTGCTGCTGTAGCACATGAAGGTAAGGAACAACTTACTGTTCACATACTAACCTACAGGTGGCATTAAAGGACAGTTTAGAAACAGGCCTGCAAAGGAGTACAAAAGATGACAATCGTGACTTATTTTGCTCTCCTATCTTTCATAGAATCAGACTCTGAGTCCTCTGAGGAAGCAGACGGTAAGAGTCTTTAGCTATTTTAGTTTGCAGGCAGGTTATTCCAGAATATCAGATTAATTTTCAATTTATATCAAGCAATAAATCTTCGTTTATCTCTTTATAACTTTTCTCAGGGGTGAGGCAGAGGCGGGGTAAGTGTTATCTCAACAGCATGCAAATAAACACCAAAACATTCCAAATAACCAATAACACAGGAACATCTTGTGACACCATCAGCAGCAATGTGCGTGACTTTTTCAACAAGTCACATGTTTATGATCTTCAACATGATGATGTGATTTATTTCATTTTGTTTTTTCAACCTTAAGGATTGAATAAATAATTACAGATAGTACAATAGTCCAAAAGCAGTGTAAATCAATATATCAACCCTGAACTTCTTGTTTGAACACAAAGTAAATTTTATTGTTATTAGTAATTTTACTGTTAATTTTACCAGAGCACCATGAGGCAAATGCAGTCTGTGAGCCATTCAGGTATGCTGAAGCAAAATAGCTTCTGCACTATTCTTCGAAATCCTCACTACTCTGACCTAGTATTATTGTTATTTTCTCATTTTCCTTCTGCAGATGAAGCCAGCGAGGATCCAGACAAGCAAGGTGATAACTTCTCCATACACTATGAAAATATCAGCAATATCATGATTTACCAAAAGCTGGCAAGACCCACATCTGTTTTTAAAGTGTTTTTGGTGCTCCAAACACATTTTGTGGCAGATTTATAGAACCTTTTCAGGTTTTTATAAAAGCAAAATGTTTGTGAAATGTCTCAAGTGTCCCAGTGATGTTAAATTGTTGGTTATGTAATGTACCAGTTAGTGAAAACCACTATTTTGGTCGGAGCCAGTCTGAGTAAATAAGATTTAAATAGTGTCAAAAATAGTTTTTATAGGTTGGTTCAGAATCAAGTAAACAGGAAATTATGCCAAGAGCAAGAATTGCTGTTGGGATCAGTACCCTTGAAAAATTAAAACACCCCAGCAGTGTGCAAAAAAAAAACAACAACTTTATTATAGGTTCATATATTTTTAACAGTAAAAAAACTAAATGTTGTTCTAGAGAAATACTGGAGAGGTGACAAAGCTCAGAATGACCTGAAAATAAGACGTTATCATTGTTTATTTGAACAGCCCTCCTTGTATGCAAGTGAATCTAGGACACAAATCCAGGGCATTCTGAAATGTCTTTCCCCAGGTGCTTATTGTGCTTGATTTATACTGTATCATCTGCTTCAAGTTATTTTGGGATCAAGGATGCACTGTCCCTGTCCTACAAGATGCTGAAAGGGATTTAAAAAAGGGTCAAATTCTCTGATCCAGTCATTGATGCAGCAAGGGTTCTATTCACAATCTGTGTTCAGAAAGTTAAACCTACATGGTGTAAAAAGGGGAATTTAACCTGTAGTGTTAAATATATTCCCTTAGGGGTGTATATTTATTGAGTGTGTATATTTATGTGTGTGTAGCTTGCTGCTTTACAGCCCTAAAATCTAACCTTAGATCTGATATAGCCATAATTCATCATTATTTGTGGATAATGAGTCATGTCACTTTTAGAGCCCTGGAAAAAAATCCAGATTTGTGATGTGCTTCCAAGTGAAACCTATTTATTATTCCATTATAGATATACTGGAGTGAGAAGCAGCAGCAGGATCCATTGCTCATCAACCAGTGCCTGAGCCGCACTGAGTCTCCTCTCAATAAATATTACTCCATCAACACGTGTCCATTCTTCCTTCCTGCGCTAACAAAATGCTCACATAAACATTCAAAAGCCAACATTGTTTTCCCATTTTTTTAAATTTATTTATTTATTTTCCTCTGCCAGTATGGTTCAGAGAATGCTGATATGCATTAAAAAAAAAAAAAAAAANTAAAAAAAAAAAAAAAAGTCTTCTCTTTGGTACCTAAGGGAAAACGAAACAATTAAGGCAACTAGAGCGTCTACAGGCCTGTAATGCATTTAGTACTGCAGCCAAATGACCACCAACTGGTGGCATGCAATGTGTTCCCCCCTCATTTCAACAGCAAGCAGGTTCGCTCCACATCACACCGGCCAGTTTTAACAAGCTCAAGGTTTATGCCCCTGTTCTGCGAGAATCAGTTACTCAACTTTCTAAGGCTGTGGAAAAGGGGAAAGCAACCCAAATTTCTAGGCAGGTGCACATTCCAAACGATGAAACATAAATGTGGCAGCAGCCCATACGGGGTGAAAACGGGCTTCTAAAGGCTTAAGCAGGCCCAAAGCACTAAACCCAAGTTTGAGTTAATCAAGTTTTAACAGGAAACTTAAGGTCATGTTTGCGAATAACATTCTTCTTACTGTTTTGATTCAAGTAACATGTTATTTCAGACATATGCAATCATTGAGAATGTGGAGCCTCAGCAGTCTGATTAAACTCCACATCCAGATTTTAACAACAATCCCAAAACGTCAACCATTAGGGCTTGTTAATTGTTGGTGGAGGAGGCATTTCTCATATCATCCTACAATTACTCATCCAGTGTGTATAATTAGCGCTTCTGTTATAGTATACGAATCTGATCATTACTGTTTGTAGTATAAACAGAACAGCAACGGTGTTTATATGATCCACTAGTAAGTTAAGTACGGTAGAAAAACCAAATGAGTTTTAGCACACATTGAGCAGCTGCTCAGAAACTTACACAATCAGTTGAGGGGAAAGTGGACAAATTTACAAATTATGTTCAATACCAGAGGTGGACAAAAACAAAAATCTTCCATGTCAGGAATGATGTAAGTATTCACACACCAATAACCTCATTTTGCAGCTAATGCTGCCTTAACATGTATGTTACTTTCAGCATGTGTTATGACTGGAGAGATACATCAGCAAAAATGTAATACTGCATATTATTTGTACATTTTTCTAATTGTTAAAATTAAAAACAAGCATGGTACATAATCCAGAGTAAAAAAAAAAAAAATGAAAGAAATTAGAAAAGAAATCAGATGTTTTTACATTAACTTTTTACAGAATGATGAAAATCGAAGAAGTCAGAAGTGAAATCTTCCCATGTGGCCCAAATGGAACAAACAGCAAATTCTAGCTCAAAAGTGACCAAGAACCAAAGGCCCAAATCACACCTCCTTAAAAACTTTTTTTTTTTTAACTTTTTCTCCCAAACTTGTTGGCTTGAGGCAAGCGATATATTTTGCCCCCCCCCAACCTGACTCCTCTCCAGGTGCGCACTGGAGCAGCTTTTCTCTCTCCTCTCCTGCATGGTGCGTCGGTTGTATGCTCACAGGATGCCATAGATGAAGATCGCCATGATGGCGGCGCTGATGAGGCCAGAGATTGGCACAGTCACAAACCATGCTATGAAGATGTTCCTGAACAGACGCCAGTCTACTGCTTTCTTAGACCGCAGCCATCCTACTGCAACCACAGAGCCCACCTGCAAACACAGCAGCTCATCATTACCTCTTCACTTTATGACTTCAAACTCATCTGAACTTCAATGACCTCACATATTAAATGTTATGGAGGAGAAAGTTGCTCCACATTTGGACCGTCTAGCAGACTGGGATCCTGTTTACCAAAACCTCCCTCACATTAAATCATCTCTTCCTCCATGACTTGGCCTAGTTCACTTCCCACAGTGTTTGAGTGGCTTACCTTGCAGTGGGTGGTGGAGACAGGCAGGCCAATGTTAGAAGCGACCACGACAGTCACGGCTGAAGCCAGTTCAATGCTGAAACCACTGCAGGGGAACAAAAATCAGACTCATGTCTCTCTGGTGAATCAGGCTGAGCATGCCTGCTAAATTAAAGCCTCGTAATGACGGAGGCGGATGTGGTTTTGTGACTGAGGAAGACAGATTCGACACTGTCTGTAGCATTTATACCTGGATGGGGTAATGGGTGTGAGGTCCTTGCCCATAGTCTGGATAACTCTGCGACCCCAAACCCACAGTCCAGCGCAGATTCCCAAGCCGCCGTACAGCAGCAGCCAGATGGGCGTGGGTTCATTGGAAGAGACACTGCTGGNGATTCCCAAGCCGCCGTACAGCAGCAGCCAGATGGGCGTGGGTTCATTGGAAGAGACACTGCTGGATGTGTAGACCAGCCACAGGGCAACCAGAGGTCCAATGGCATTACTGCGGAGGAAAAGATGATGCATCAACAAAGACCAACAGAATGAACTGTGCCAACAAAAATAACACAAAGATGTGTTGGGTGGGTACCTAACGTCATTTCCTCCATGGGCGAAGGATCCGAAGCAGGCGGTGAGAATTTGGAGGAACTGGAAGAGCATCGAGACTTCGGGCTTATCTGCCTCCAGTCCATCGTCATCCAGGGAGCTCTGGCTACTGCCTGCATCCTCCTTCCCCATCTCCACTGTCACATCACCCTCTCCCAGACCCTCAGGAGTCAGGTGCTCTGCCACAGCATTACAGTAGCTGGTGTAACTGTCCATGCGCACGCGCTTCCTCTCCGGCCCGCCTGACCCCGGGACTTTATCGCCGTCTTCGCTGGCACGGAAATCTCCATCTTTGTGCTTGAAGTCTGCGTGCATGCCAATGATGGTCATGGTGTAAGAGGTGTAGCTGTTGTTGCGCCGGATCGGTCTGTCACCACCCTCACCCATGCAGTCACCCACCTTGGCCAGGTGGAGCTTGTGTAGCAAGTCCTTGTACAGGCCAGAGTCCTTGTGGACTGTGTGGTATTGGCTGTAACCGTTACTTGGCATGTTTGCCGTTCTGTTGTTGAACTGAACCTGGCTGTTGAACTGAACTTGGTTGGAGGTATTTGAGGATTCGTTGTTCTGCTGAGTGTTTGACTGAGCCTGTTTGAGAACTGGACAAACAATTAAGAAAAGTGTTAAGGATGACTAAAGATAACAGAAATTTGGTTCAAATCTTGTGTCAAATCAGTCAAGTCTTCAGTTGTGTCAAAACTAAATACCACTATATATAGTATATATCCAGTAAATGTGCAACATTAACTAAAATGTTGACTTTGGTCAGTACTACAATCATTTTTTTTTTTTTACCCCTTTTTGCCACAGAAACTGGTGACAGCAGATGTACCATCAAGCCAGTGTTGGAAAATTCAACACGAAACGAAGGTTTTCAACATTTTCATGCATAGCATAAAGAGGTCAAGGAAAGTGATGAGGTCACTACTACTTCTTCGTGTAAATCTGTTCTGTTGTATAAACCGAGCAGCATGCACCAATGCTACTTAGTTGTCATTACACTTTTTTTAATTATGTGAAATGTTCAATACAAAAAAAAAAAAGCACAACATCTATAATTTAGACAACTTGTCTTTTGCCACTTACCACCATTGGAACTGCTGTAGTCTGTGTCATCAGAATCTCCGATGTCAAAGGTCACCTTGCGCTCTTTATTGTCAACATCATCAGAATCTCCAATATCTAACACCACCCTGCGCTCCTCAGTAGGCAGTTGGGGCTGAGCAGAGGGGCTCTGATTGACAGCTGGGGTNCCACCCTGCGCTCCTCAGTAGGCAGTTGGGGCTGAGCAGAGGGGCTCTGATTGACAGCTGGGGTGGGTGGTGTGGACATCTCCTTTGCAGTCTGTTTCAGGATTGGACATTGAGCCTCTCTCAACTCCCTCTTCTCCATCAGGGGGCTCTCGGAGGGGCTGGAAGACTTGATATGTCCTAGTGGGGAGGGGGAGGGGGAGTCAATGAAAAACTGCTTGGGTCCTGTCCAAACATATACACAGCACAGCAGAGGAATATGAGCACAGCATGTTTCATTTGAACCTCAGCTCTAGGGACTCATAAGGTTGCATAACTATACAGACAAAAAAGATGAAAGAAAAACCTTCTATCCTACTAAATGCAACATTCATCCCTCTGTTCCCATGATCAGATCAAATAGATTAAGACCATAGGTGCATATTTACATTGCCACTAGCTGCTTAATGTATCAAAGACAATAAGACTCAACAGAGCTCATGTCTCATATGACGTTTTTTTTTTTTTTTTTTTNTTTTTTTTTTTTTTTTTTTAACATGAATCAGATACTAAATGCAAATATTTTCTATGGGATAATCCCAGAAGTGTTCTGGACAGATGGCCTTATTGCATCATCTGAAATGTTCAAGGCAGGAGCCAAAGCAGCCACACTCAGCCTTCACCTACACACTAAAAATGCTGTCAACACCTTGTCAACTGAGATTGAATTAAGATTTAGGAGGTAAAGACCAATTACTGGACCATTACAACGTAGTTACACTACTACTGTCATTGGATGAGGGTTGATTCAGTGCTCGACTGAATAAACCTGTATTTTCTCTTTAAGTACAAGACTGATAATTAATTAAGGCAGATCAAAGTATGTTTTGCATTCTCAGAGATAAGCACCTTTCAGAGATAGGCACCTTTGTACCTTTCAGAAGAGCATTGTTAATGTTCCTTTATGACATCTGTCAAAACTAAAACACAATTGCATCTTAACAACAAAATGAATACCCTTAACACGTAAACACATCAGACTGTCAGCTTTATCTGTTGAGCTGGGATCACAGAACAAAGCTCTAATTACTGGCTATAATTGCAAAACTAAATCCCTCATTTATCTATCTTAAACGAGGAAACCAACATTTCAGTGGCCAACCAAAGTGGCTGACAGTGATTTGATTCATAAGGTTGCATAAAATCAAACCTTAAAATGTGATTATTAGGTAATGTACTGTAACACACTGAAAAATGGTATCCATAACCCTTACAATAGTGGACATGAACAGTTCAAGGAGCATAATGGTGATATTGCATGTTTGAGCCCAACATATACGCTATGTTATTGACACCATTTCTCAAAATATACTACTGGAGTGACAAATTTAGAATTTTTTTCCCTATCTTCCAGACTCTCTCAGTTTATTGCTGTAGGCTATAAAAATCAACTTGGAATGTGTTTCAGATAAGTAATAAAATTAATAATAATGATTAAAAAAAAAACCTTAAAATGTGACTTACGTTCTATCTTCTTCTTGAGGTATGGGCAGACAAAAAACCAGACCACAATGGCAATCAGCAGAGAACAGCCCAACGAGATGAGCAGGACGCCCCACCAAGGGATCTTGTCAAATCCCAATACTGAAGGATCACCAGGTGCCCACACACACGCACATAGACACACACGGCAAAAGGAGAAAGCAGTTTAAACAAAACAAGGCAGCAGCTGCTACCTTAGAGGACAAAACGTACAGTTACACTTTATACAAACTGACACTACGTTTACATTAATGAGCATTTGAATGAAATGGTCATAAAATGTTGGGAAAGTTTGTCATTTTTAAGTCCTAATTCAATAAGGAACAGACATTTCAGGATAAGATTGTATATTCTCACAAGATGTCTAATGGTGGAAATTAACTATGGGGAACAGAAATGTGAACTTTAAAGTGCCACATGTGCTCTACTTGTGAACTTCAAAGCCTCGCAGCATTGTGCCACGTCCTATTTAAATATGGCACGCATGTGTGACCCCTAGATGTTAGATGTGAACAGTTGTGTAACACGCAAAGGTGAAAGAGCAAAAAATGTCACAGTGACAAGTGACCCNCCCCCCCCAATGCCCAGCCAACAACTGCACAAGGACAATACCTTCCTTAAAAGGAGACATTATTTAGAGAGCAAAGGGGAAATAGAAGGCGGGTCCATTTGCTGGAGGTGTTCGCTGTAGCATTAAAAACATCCTCTTGCCAACACTGCAGTGAAGCTGCAGCAGCAGAGTGGATGTTGGATGGAACACAGCACACGCTGGCAGAAAATGACTGCTAAAAAATTCCCCGGGGAAACAGTCGTCACTGTCGCACAGCGGCGTGGTCAGAAAACAAACACGAAAGCTGCAGAAAATTCTAACAGTGTCTCTAGCGAGGTGACCGTGACCATCCATACTTAACAAAAAAAAACAAAAGATAGCTCAAGCCTGTTTGGGATGTTAAAGACAAACAAACGGAAATGGGGGCCAAGGCTCATAGGTAAGTGTTTGGGTTGACGTGTTCATGCGAGGGCAGAGTCCACAGTGTTCTCTCTCTCTCCATTGGCTTGCACTGCAGCATGAGACTGTGGAGTGCCTGATGTTTATTTATTAGGCAACAAGCTCATTCCCACAAGTACAGCAGCAGCGTAAGAAGAAAAACTGGAAGGTGGCGCAGAAATAGGTGCACTTCAATCAGCAACACCTCAGACAGAATGAACAAGTGCCAAAATGAGTTAGGACATGCATTCCCTGAAACCAACACAGGGTTAACTAATTGTGTTTGTAATGCGCCGTCATGATGGTTGTGTAACTTTTTAGAAAAGAATAAAGAACTGCAACAACAGCACAAAAAAAAAAGTCCCGATCTAGCTGTCTGATAAACACTCCCACACAAAGGGGTGAGTCTTTACCACAGCCATGCGGTGGGATGAATGGAGCTGCACAGGAAGTGGGATTTAACAACAACTACGCTCCAAACCCCTCCCTTTACCCTCTGGATCCCGTGGCCTACATTACACAATTATATGGTTTGCTGTTTTTCTTCCCTGACTACTATAAGTGCAATTCCTCTACCAACCACAAGAATAGTGACAATTAAAAATCTGTTTGACTCACTTTGCAAGGAATTTTGGTTAATTGTCCTCACTTTTGTCCAGAACTCTGATTAAGTAATACTTGCATTAAGTATGAGCATTGAAGGGATCTCAAAAGCCCAAAATCTACTCCCAACAACAAGTATTGACCCTTGATTCCACAATTGTCAACAGCGGTCCATGAGGAGGATTATTTTTGTTCAGCACCAGCCACCATCTGCTTTTTTAAAGGGTAACTCGGGCAGAAAAATTAACATTCCAGCTAAAGCCCACTTAAGTTCATCAGTGAAGGTTGTGGTAGTAGCAGTGGGGATGGACTCATCACAATCATACTTCACATTTTGACACATACACTGGTGTGCACAAATAACAGCAAGTTACAAAAACTCTAAGCATAAATTTCTGTGTAGACATGAGTACAAATGTGATCCTGTGATTACCCATGCAGATATTACAGCTACGGTCCTGATGTAAACATAATCCACTAAATGGCCAAAGTAACAAACCGAAACAAGTAAATATAAAACAGGAAGGTGGGTTTCATATTACATATATTACTCAGAACTGAACTGGATGAAAGAAACCCCTCCTGGTTCTTATTTCTAAATGGATAATCAGTATTTAGGACACAGAATCCCATCAATCTAACACTCATGGTCAACTGAAAAGTTTCTGAACTTTAAAGTTTGTGAAGAATTATAAATATGGAGGAATTCTACACAATTGCACTCAGTTTGAGGGAGAAGTTTCACTTTAGAATGACCGGACAGCAGCAGACTGATAGCTGCTGAGTGATTTACAAGGTGTGAAGAGCCTAAGTGCCTCTAAGCCTCATCTGTTAAGGATCTACTTCTGACCTCCAAATTCTTTAGCCTGAATTGCAATCATTTTGTGCACAAGCCAGGTTGAGGTCTCTGGCACTGGTGCGTATATTGAGCGTAGGAATGTGCTGTGGGATGCCTGGTGTCCGATCGCGCCGCTGTGGTGGGAGGAAGACGGGAACACAGAGTTCTATCACAGGAAACCAAACTGTTTCCACTATAGATAATGCTGCTGCATTAGCATGCGACTGTCAGCGAATGTTTGGCATTGTTCAGCTGTGTGCAGTGGCATCATACTAACCAAAACTGGCCCTGAAACCAACAAGGCATATCTCACAGAATGTAAATGTTGGGTACTGGGGTGACTGCAAAACACACCAACATCTTTTATGCTTGGGGTCTAACACTGTGTGTGACACCAAATAGTCCTCATGCTTGTGAATGCCACATTGTCTGTGTGAACATAAAATCTGGTGAAATTGTACTGCGTTTACTTGAAGTGACAGTCATAGAAGACATGGTGTGTGTTGAGTGTCTGGACCTTTTTGTAGGAGGCACCAAAGTACAGGTCCCCGTGTACATTGTGCTCAGATGTGAAGGACTTCACACAACTGTACAGAATGTGCCTGACTAATCAGGATTGGGCTATGCTGGCACTGTAAGTGATCTCCTCTCTGAGTGTGCTAATGTGCATGCACGCACACACACACACACACATCAGTGCATATCTGGTCATGCTCTGGCCTGTAGCTGTCATTTAATGACCCAGGCCAGCTAACGTCTTGAACTGTTAGGTCCTGTAGAGAGAAGAAAACAAAGGAGCAAAAGTTGCTCATTTAATAAGAGCTTCCTCAAAATAAAACGCCAATAGAGCTTTGCTAAACAACTAGAGCAGCAATACAACTACTGGCAGTGACTAAGTCTGACATTTTAAAGACTTTTACTTCTCTTTTCCTCCTCCACGTCTGAAGGACACAGACACTGACGTCAAGAATTAAGTGAAATCTTATTTCCATCTCCCTGTTGTGCTCCATTCTACTATTTCACTCCAGCCATGACCCACATAGAACCACAAGCAAGAAGGCCCCGAAAAAAAACATGTTAAAATAAACCTGCCTTGTGTGAAAATGGTAAACACAGTCTGGTTCAGTCTGGAATAAGTGTGGGCATCCGGCTGTCTGAGGGAGCAGTTTATTTTAGGCTGTGGTCAGGCATGCAGAGCAAACGGACTCAAACAATGACACTCACATGGAGTTCCAGTGAACATGATGGAGAGCAGGTTGAGTCCCATGGTCAAGGCATAGAAGACAGGCAGTGCCTTCAATCCATTAGGTACAGGGTCTTTCTGCAAAAACAAAGCAAGAGCACTAAGCCAACTGGAAGAAAGAAAGAAAGAAAGAAAGAAAGAAAGAAAGAAAGAAAGAAAGAAAGAACTTCCACATTCTGATGTCAGGGGGTCACAGCTGATAGAGGAAGAGCGTGATGGTAGTTTGAATCTTGCGCTATGATGTGCAGAAGGAACTGCTGCAGAGAAGCGTACTTTGGTTCTTGTTATGCAACAGGTTTCAGCAACTTAATTTGGGAATGTAATTAGCACATATGGAAATGTCATTCAGGTATGTACTTTGTTGATAAATGTTAACAACCAACTTACCTTAAGTAAGATGAACACGCGCACAAAGTGGAAAACAATGGCTGACATTATACCAGACAAAAGGGGACTCAGGAACCAGGACCCAACTGCAAAGTCATAAATAAATAAATAAATAAATAAATAAATAAATAAATAAATAAATAAATGAAATTTAATTTTTAAATATTATTATTATTAATTTATTAATTGTTCATGATTTTTGTAACACGGCTGCTTTTCCTCTTGATAGAGGAAAAGCAGCTCAATCTCTTAACCAATAAGATTTCTTATTGCCACCTTTATATGAAATTTCAAGTCTTTTCTTTACATTGCTAAAGATTTTTTTTCTGGTTAATTTATATTGTTTTTCCAAAAGGATAAACAATTTGGTTAGAGCTGGGAACCAAAATATAATGCAATAAATAAAAAGAAACAAGAATCACATCTGCTATTTTATATTCTTGTAAAGCAATTCAAGAGTGAAACTGCATATGATTGTATAACTTTTTCCAACTTTTACAACTTCCTGAAACAGATGCCATGTTCCTTGAAGTCGTGTTTTTCAGTTTAGCTCTAAAAGGGCCATTATCATTCAGAACATTTCAAGCATGAGGTTGGTAAACACATGCAGCACACTGGCTATGTATCATAACACAGCATTATCAGTCACACCCTTCAATTACATTAATATAGACTGTGATGCAATTCAAACAAACAGAGTAGTTTCAAAGTCAGATGATTAGACTGTCTTAACTCACTGATACGAAGGAGTTCAAACCATTTGACCCCCTGCTGGCCTCTGGCAACCAGAGAGAAGCCAATAGTAGCGCCAACAATGCAGTGTGTTCCAGATATAGGTAGCTTAAGGAATGAAGCGATCAGTTGCCACACAGCAGAACCTAGTGAGAATTAATAAATTAATCACATCAGAAACAACATGTTAACCTCACCTCACATACACCCCCATCCCCCCTAACAGCTTTAGATAAGTTCTAACCATCAAGAAAACAGACGCTTATTACATCAAAATTATTTGAACATTTAAAATGGATCTCCTTAATGTATGATTATAAGTTATAAAACATACAAAATAATCAAAAGTTAAAATAAATTGTATTCGCAATCTCAACTGTGACAGCTACAGCTCTCACTCATAATGGCAAAATGTATCATTCAGGTTAATAGTACTGAGATCCACCAGCTGCCAAGAGTGATAAGTCACAGGGTTCAATGACTTCAGGTGTAGTTACATAGTAAATAAGCTGTAGACACTCACCGACCATGGCGCTGACAGATCCCGCCATCAACACATGCTCAGAGTCGCTGTACATCTCCACGTCAATGATGCCCTTACGAATGGTTTCGCTGACTTTGGCCCCCAGGAGGACAGAGCCCAAAGTCTCACACACAGTGGCCAGAATACAGGCCCGGGACAAGGTGACCACTCCAGAGCCTACAGCGGTGCCAAATGAGTTGGCAACATCATTGGCACCCACAGAAAAGGCGAGGATGAAGGCGATGATGAAGCCAACAATCAGCAGCCACATGTATTCTGTCAGGGGGCCCTGGCTTGCTATTGTGCTCGCCAGTATTATTGCAGTTGCAGTTGTTGAAACCATTTTTACAGACTATAAATGATTTGCTTCACAATCTTAAAGGGAAGGAATGCCTGCCAAAATATTTTTTAAACAGCAGCTAATATAAGAGGTACAGGGTAATAAATAATTGACTATCCTTTAGACCAAACTGTCCAATAGGATTTATGATACTGATGATAGTGCAAATGTGTGTTAACTTGTCTGGGATTGACAAGAAATTATTTAAGTTAGAGAGAGGTATGGTGTGGGCTTATTGCTATCCTGTAATTATACTGGCTCTGTTGCTGATTCTTTGGATCTGAGCTAACAGGCAGAGTGAAAAGACGGCCATTGTGCAACTGTAAGTGCAGGTGAACAGTAGAACATCCTGAAAAGACAAAGAGAGAAAAGGCTTCTTATAATTATTTATAGTTTACTCATGTGAATGCTCATGAAAATGAATACAACACACAGCACAAAAACAAACACGCTAGTAGATTTTATCAAAGCTTATCAGCATCCCTAACACCTGAATAAGATCACTCCAAATGTAGTAAACACTTAACCCTAACCCTTTAAGTTGTTTTTGTTATTATTATTCATGTTTTAAATACAAACATTCGAGGCACTTCTTGAGACCAAATATTTCACATTAAGAACAAAAACAAACATGCAACAAAACTCAACACCTTAGATTATTCATGTGAATAAAAACACATTGGATGGATTCATTCAACGCCTTAAAATCCAACTGTAGTGATAAAACAAAAAGTGTGTTTTACTTTGTTTCTTTGTTATTCATCTTTGTATCCCTGTAAGATGAGCTTCCTTTGCTCTTTCTCTAAAACATTTCTACATGTGCTTCCCTAAATATTTTGTTAACAAAACATTTTAACAAAACATTTTACTTTATTTTTTGCTTTGTATCCTAATTAAAAAAGAGAGGCCTCAAAGATGGCACAATATGCACCAGATCATGCTTTATCATTCCAACTTAGAAAATTCGTCATTTGTATCACAGACTATATTCCCTTTCCTATCCATTCACTTCTTACAGCTGGCCTTTCAGGAACTCTAGTGGGAGGCCATTTTTTGGTAATGTGGAAGGAGGAACTACCATGAACATTACACCAACGTCCTCTAATTTAATCTCATTCGATCATTTTACTTAAGGCTGTATAGTCAGCGTTTGAGGGAACAGTGATCATCTAATAAATCCTTACAAGCGCAGGATTGACGTCGCTAAGGGGCCGATTACAACTCATCCTTCCTACGCGTGCACGTGTCGGCCTTCATTCATTCATGTAGGTCTGTCCTAAACACGACCTCTAGATCTCTGTATTTGACGCTAATACTTAAATTGAGAATTTTTAAACAGCTGCAACGGCTACTTTACCGATTAACTACAATTTCGGACACGTGTGCTGTGGATTTTCGTAGAAAGGAGACACAACCGGATGTGACTCAATTAGGGAAACACACGACGCCGATGCGGTACCACCGACTGAACGGGCGAAAAGTCACCTTTATTTGCGTTTCGGGCTAAATTTATCATCAACCATCACCTGATATGTTCGCCAACGATAGGCAGGATATATTGTCAATTCCGTGACTTTACGTTCATGTTACTTCCATTACCCGCTTACACAAATGGCGACCCAAGATGAACCAACCATCACTTATCCGCTGACTTTGGTCAAACAATACATTTTAAAAAGGTACAAGCGTTTCTAGCTAACAGGAATAGGTCACTCCAATCATCTGTGTTGGTTACGGAACACAATGGTTTCATATTACCCATGCTAACACTAGCTTCAAGCTAACAGCGACCGGTGACGATAATTTTAGCAGAGACGGTCAGTGAAATATAACAGTCCGTTCTATAGTTTGACAGAAAATATAAACTCTTACTTACCACAAGTTGCAATGATCGGTCCTGTGAAGAATGGCGTTTGCTTCCCTGAAAGTAAGCCTAGCGCGCGCACAAACAGTAGCTGCTACAGCGCGCGCGGGATTATTGAAAATTAAATTTATAAGGACGTATCAAATATCAGCTGCCTGTTAACGTCAAACAAAAAGCGATTATTCAAAAAATTTCCTAAGTAATATGTTCTAAAATGAAGAAAAAGGTTGGGTTCTTTTTTCCGGTCCAGAAACGCCTCCGATTGAATGAATCACGCACTCCGCGTGTGTGGTATTATATGCCGGTGAAAGGAAGTGGGGATTCTTCTTTATTGGATACGCCCTTCTCGCAAACCCCGCCCACAGCCAGCGGTCATGTTTTATAATCTTACTTTTCCTCCATTTATGTTATTGTAGTGGGCTGGTCCGTAAAGAATGAAAAGACCTGGGAAAAATACAGACTAAAAGTAGACCCATCACCTATACTACAATGATTTTACACTGTTAATTGATGCTTTTGTTATAACACACTACCTAAATTATCATGTGAACATATTACACACACGAAGGAACCATCTCGACAAATAAACAAAAATTACCCCGGTAACCACTTCTACCATAACACATGGAAAGAATGTTACATCATAACAATGAGGAAAAACAAGTCGGTGGCGATTGTCAACTTTGACTTAAACTTAAACTTTAATTCAAGTGCACCCGACTATGACTGTTATTATATTAAATCATAACTTGAGAATATACTGAATGGAGCTGGTCAGTTTATTTAATTTACCCAAACACGTTCTGTATTTGCGCGACAGCATTGACTGAAAAAGAGCAAGACGATTATTATTATTATGTGGTCAGATGTTGACATTCCCTTCATGTTTCTTGTTCTTCAACCATCACATTTTCTGTGAATATTGGAAAATTCCAATGTCCCACTCCTAAATTGTTGCACAATTTGTCAGTTCAGTGATTGCTCGCAATTACATTTTTTTTCTCTTTATACCTGAAGGCAGCAAAGTTGCAGCAACAGTGCTGATTATCCTGTCTCAAACCTGCTCAGTAATAAACTTTTACTCAATACAGGAAGTTCAGACTAGCAATTGAGAGTGTGTCATTGCTAAGTATAACTACAAAAGATATAATTTGTGTCTGTGTTTGGTTTCCAGTTCAGCCATAGATAGCAGGTGTACTGCTACTTCCAAATCTTTGTTTACTCTCTTTGTCTCACCAGAGAAAAGTGACCTCTGATAGATTAGATTACGGAAGAAATGTCAATGTCAGAAAAAGGACTCGGAAATCATGTTTAGTTGTAATATTTTTTCCAGTAGCTAATAGACCTGTGGGCTATTTCAAGGTTCTCACGTTTATTGTTTTATTTATTTATTTTTTTCTTTTTTGTCTTGTAAAGTGACTTTGGGTATCTAGAAAAGCGCTGTATAAATGGAATATATTATTATTATTATTATTATTATTATTATTATTATTATCATCATTATTATTATCGTTGTTGTTGTTGTTATTGTTTCAAATAGTTGGATGTCAAATTTGCAAAAAAGGACAGCTCATGTAGTTGTCTAACCATTTTCTTTGATCTTGAGATTATGTAATTGAACCACTACTCCAACAAGTAAACCAAGATGTACATCACTCAAAAATGTTCTTCTTCAGAATTCCATTTAATCGAATGATGGTACTGCTTCACTCAAATATTTTTTTTTACCCTGACTCCAATCAGTGTTTTCAGAGTTGAATATCTGCAGAGGATATTGTGTTCATTTTTAAATTACAGTCTATGTCTGTAGCTAGAAAAGAAATGATGACTACTAAAGATAGTAGCTGAATGAATGAATAAATGAATAAATCAGGAATCAGACAATTAAAGGCAATAATGTGTTATATTGCCTCCAATTATTTCTGAAAACTTATTGATCTTCTAGAGACATTTTGATGTTAAACACATACTGTTGAAAACTGTTGTTGGAAAATATTGTGTTTGATACATAGGTACAATATGTACATTGTATAACATATAACATACTGTATGTACATTGCGTTACATATGTACAGCACCGTCATTAGATTAAATGGAATTCAGAACATTTTTGAGTGACATACATCTTGGTTTACTTGTTTCATAACCCCTTCTAGACAAGTCTACAACTATCTGGAAATATTTGTTATATATGTACAGGTGTGGAGCACCAAATTTTGGGCCCCAGCCACAGCAGTATATGCACCCCCCCCCCCCNATTTTTTTTTTTTTTTTTTACTCTTTCCTGAAATCCTGATTTTCTTAACAAGGTACGGTAAGTATCATGAATGATCAAACACAGTGTCATTCAATAAGGATTTAGTTGTTAAGAATTTCTTTGTTGACAAAATTTGGAGGAACTAATTAACTAACTAAATAACTAAGCAATAAACTAACAAAAAAATAGAATTTAAGCAGCTGACAATTAGTAAAGCAAGTATCAGCCAAGAATTGTACAATGCATCCCTTTGTATCGGGATGTATTTTCAGGTCAAAGTCCACCAACTGGTCTTCTTCTTGGGAAAATCACATATGACATCTTTGAATCCAACTTTTTTGCAAGCTGGCTTTCAATTGAGAGGTGTGCCAGGCTGTTCAGTCTATCCTGAGACATTATTGATTTAATGTCATTTTTTTATGAGTCTCAATCTGTTGAAAGTGTGTTCATCTTGAGCAGCTATTACAAGTAAAGTACAAACAATTCTCAACGCAATGCGCAACAAAAAATACTGTTGAGCTGCATTCTGTAGATATTTGAGAAGGTGAAGAAGGGACAGACAGCATCTGAAAATGCTGCATAATAGATTGAGCTCAGGTGCAGGATTTCACTTCGAAACTCTGATGTTAGATCCTTGTTATATTTTCTTGTGCCTGTCCTGTGATTTTAATTTGCTCTTCATGTGAATGCTTCAGAATGGGTGCAAAAGTTTCACAAATTTCTGTACATACTACAAGGTTCAGCCAGGAACCTTGTCCTCAATTCACTTGTAATGCTGTCAAGTGCAACAAAAAATACACAGCATTTGAATATTTCTGCACTCTTCATTTGTATAAGTGTGTGAGCTCTCTTCATGCATGACTTTCCTTTTGTGCTTTCATCTGTCTTCATTATGAAATTGAGCAGGGATCTCCATAACTTGAGCGACCAGGGAGGCTTCAGCCAAATATTTCTTAAGCCCATTTGCCTCAGATCTGGCACAAACCTGATAAGCCTCTCTGCTATCTCCCTCAAACCATTGTCTTTGTTTTGAATCACATATCTCACCATAAGCACATTCTGTTCTCTGTTAGATACATCTGGTGTTGAATCACATATAATAGTGATAGACTGCACCCTCTTTCTCTGCTAGGATGTTGTTGAGGACTTTTCTACCACAGAGCTTGATGAACTTATGTATGCCAGAGGATCTAATCGCTTATGCTTGAATATTATATTCTAAGCTTTAGATGGGCCTCCATCCATTGAGGGCCCCGGGTAGTTACTTCCATCATTACCCACGGTTTGACACCTCTCCCCCTCTCCCCTCCCAAGCAGGTTTGGTTCTCTGGCATATGCAAATGTTCTCCCATGAGCAGACCAAACCAGACCAAAGCCTTAAGTACACTGAATAGCAAGAATGGTGTGACATTAGCAAATATCACAGGGCAAAGAATGCACAAAAAAATTGCCAGAGCATGGGAAAAGCAACCCTCATAAGCAGTGCTATTTGAAGTGGAAAAGTCTTCAACACTCTTCAGCACTCCTTATTAGCAGTAACTGGCATTGACAGCCACATTCAAAAACAGCTGCAGACAGAAGTGGAGATAAATAAAGCACTTTGAGAAAGTTTATTGGATGTAACCCTTCATTTGGCTTTCAGAAGTCTTGCATTTAGAGGCAAAACCTCAAATTTAAATGACGTACTTAATGGCAACTTTCTTGGGCATGCTTGAGTTGTTGTCACACTACGATCCTCTTTTGCCCGAACACTTAGAAAAAGTGAAGCATAACAAGAAAGGGTCACATTTAGCTGTCACATTTAGCTCATTATCTCAGTGCTGAAACAGAACGATTTCATTCAGCTCTGTGGCAGAAGAGTCTTCAAAAACATTCTGGCAGAGAAAGAGAATGCAATATATTACTCTTATACGTGATTCAACACCAAATATACCTAACAGAGGATAAAATGTGTTTATGGTAAGATATTTGATATGAGATAGCACAGAGGTTTATCAGGTTTGTGGACTTTCAAAGAAAGACAGGTAGAGAAATCTCTGAAATCACTGAAGCAGCACTGAAAGACAATGGTATACTATTACAAGACAGTAGATTACAGGGGTACGATTCACATATGAATGAAGAGCAAATTAAGATCACAGGACAGGCACTGGCAAGAATCTAACATCAGAGTTTCAAAACGAAACCCTGCACTTGAGCTCAATATATTGTGCAGCATTTTCAGATGGTCTGTCCCTCCTTCAGCTTCTCATTGCTATCTGCAGCATGTCAAGAGTATTTTTGGTGAGGTGTGCATTGGCTTGAGAATTTTTTGTATCTTACTTGTAACAGTTGCTCTAGATGAACACGCTTTCAGCAAATTGAGACTCATAAAAAATGACTTTAGATCAACAATGTCACAGACTGAGCAGCTTGGCATACCTCTCAATTGAAAGCCAGCTTGCAAAAAAGTTGGACTTCAAAGATGTCATATGACAGCGGACTTTGACCTGAAAACACATCCCAATACAGAGAGATGCACTGTATGACTGTTATGATTCTTATCTTCCCTTACCTGCCCTTAGAGAGGACAACAGGCATAAACAAATCTTCCCATGGAACATTCAGTTTCATGTTATTACTTCTGTCACTCTATACTTTGCCGTAATATCAAAATAAGACACCAAATTTGAATTTTATATTCTAAGCTTTAGATGCTCCCCCCCTCCCCCCCTCTATTGAGGGTAATCAGTTCCACCACCATTACCCACGGTTTGACACCTCTGTGTATGTATGTAATTAAACAGTTCCCTCTGGTGTATGTTTCCTGAATAGCATTTTGATCAAAACACTGAAATTCCTTTCCAACGTATCCGTTTTTTCTATTATTATTATTATTATTATTATTATTATTATTATTATCTCAACATCATAGTCCAGAATACTTAGTTTTTCACCAAGTTTTTTCCTCTGTAAAACTGCGCACACTACAGACATGACTTATTTTACTTTAAAGGGGAAGGAATTAAGTATATTTGTGTTAAATCAGTCAAAACACTTGCTGGGCATTAAATATATACATTAAATATAGTGATTGTGCTTGTTCACAATAGTCATCCATAACAATGGCACCTAGAAGTAACTGTACTTGACCTCAATACTATCTTTTCTTACTTCAATAACAAATCATTGTTGACAACGACGCGTATTCACAAATTCCGCTCATTGTCTCTACTTTTGATTTTGGCTTAAACTTGCCACAGGAGGGCGACTGTCACTGTAATGGTCCCCACGTGATTAAGTTCAGGTTTCCGCAGACACTGATCCTGGACCGTGTTTGGAATTTAACAACTTCAACATTGCCCAGCACTTAGAATTGAAAATCTGATCCAAGGCCAACGAAGATTTAGTAACCGGACAGTCAAACTTGCTTGCGCGCGCACGCAGCTAATTCAATGACACGCTTCGTCAATCCCCAATGGGAGCAGTTGCTGGACGACAAGCAGCCAATAAGCGCTGACTTCCGGTCTGTAAAGGCAGGTCTTCCGAGTGGGCGTGTGAGAGAGCAGGAAGATGAGGTCAAAATGTTCTTTGGGAGTTTGGAAACGTGAGGCTAGAGAAGGAAAGGTATCTAGATAGCTGTGCTGGATCAACAGACGGATCAACAAAATAATTCTAAATACACTTATTAGACTTTGGATTCAGAAAAAAGAGCGGCGGACTTGTTTGGGTGTAATTTGTCCGCTACATACTGTTAAAGGAGATAAGGTTAGCTATAACGTTACACCTCGTGTGCTTTCAGGCAGCTCGTTAATTACTCCAGAGGAGTGGAAGGAGTGGAATTATTGTGTTTGCCATGTAAAAAATAATTATCTTGTCTTTTTAGAGCTAACACAAGTTCGATCTTCATATGTTTGTACGGTGCATCTCAGCAGAGCATTAACAAAGTAGAAAGTTAGCTGCTACGCCTTGCAGCCATCGGCATTTATTTAGCTTTGGGGAACTTGTGTCACGGTCACAGGCGTCATGTTCCAGTCTGTGTCCCGTCGTCCGATCTGTGAAATCGGTGTAAATACAGTGAGGTTTCACCGCAGCAGGCCATTCAGGCTGACTGCGGAGAAAGGCGGAGTGCAGCCTGAGACAGTCCCGTGGCTGGGCAGGAGTGTGGGCCTTCTGTTGTCCTGGCTCCAGAGGGCAGGGGTGACTGCAAATGAGGTAGACGGGTCTGCACAGAAGAGGAAGGGCTTGCTTTCCATATTCGCCGATTACTGCGGCTTTGTGACAGGCCAGAGGGTTCGGCGTGCTTGCCAGATTGCCGAACTGTATTCGAATATTTACTCTGAGCGAACCAAGTGGACCCTGGTTGGGAACATATGGCGCAGATTTCAGAGCAAGCACGCTCCCACTGGGAAACTTG
Organism: Lucifuga dentata; assembly: GCA_014773175.1. Lineage (NCBI taxonomy): Eukaryota > Metazoa > Chordata > Actinopteri > Ophidiiformes > Bythitidae > Lucifuga > Lucifuga dentata. The sequence continues at coordinate 26,911 of VXCM01001388.1, forward strand.
TGGCAGCCCTGGCTGGTGTCTTCATGTGGGAGAATGAGAAGATTCAAGATGAAGAAATTCACAGGTTTGTTGGAGCCATAGTTTGTTTTCAGGGGTGCATTTTGTGCTGACAGTGTTGAGAAATATGAAACATTTTAGAGGGATTTCACTCTGACATGTAATGTCATATGTACTAGGTATTAACTGTCCTGTGCTGATATTTGCATCTTTGTCAAGGTGTGGCCTCGAGCTGCAGGCACTAGAGGCTGTAAAGTGCCTGGACACATCCTCCAGTAAGTTGGCAGGACAGCTTGAACCTGGCTGGGAAGTTGTGATGGAGAAGAAGGACTTCAGAGTGTGGAAGCGGCCTATTCCTAACAGTCACCTCTACGAATACAGAGGTCAGCCAGCTCACAGTCTCACGTGTGAAAACAGCACTTGACCAACATTCGCAGAGTTGCTTGCATGCTCCAAGGGCTTTTGCTAGACCTCTGAATATGAAGATCATAAATCGGTGTGATTTGTCATCTTTGACTCACTGTCATTTCTTTTTATATTTTAACTGTAGTGCTGGGATCCTACAGCGATGTCACACCAAGACAGTTCTTCAACGTTCAGGTATGGCCCTTCCAAATCTCCTTGTATACTATCCGTCATATGCCACTCAATTAATGGGAAATTCCTGTCTTGTAAATAAAAATATAATTACACAAGTACATTCAAACAGTAATGGTAGTTATTTCTGGTGATTTTTTTTTTTTTTTTTTTTTGTGAAGGTTTTTTACTTTCATGATTTAGCATTTTTGCATGGCCTGTGTTTATGGTATATCTACGGCAGCTCTTTTGTGTATCTGTCACTCAACCCCAGTTGTGCAACCAAAGTATTTGCGCTCTGTGTGCAATTCAAAAGCAGCTGCCTCTCAACAACATGCGTGCTCACGAGTGCTATTTTAAGCACCTTCCCCTTGACTAAGACTTTTCCCTTTCCCCTAGTTGGATACAGAGTACAGGAAGCAGTGGGATGCTCTGGTTATCAAGCTGGAAGTGGTGGACAGAGACGCCAACACAGGCTCAGAAGTTGTGCACTGGGCAACACATTTTCCTGTGAGTTTCTGTTGTTTGCTGTCAACACTGCAGCAGGAGGAGGAGGAGGAGGGTATCTTTATTCTCCATCTCATACTATTTAAATACCTTAGCTTACTGTTTGGCTAAAATGCAATGCCTTCTTGTACACATTAGCTTGTGTTAGAATCTCAGCTCTTATTTAATCTTATGAACATTCCCTCTCGCAGTATCCCCTGTACTCACGGGACTACGTGTATGTGCGGCGCTATGATGTTGACATGGAGAACAACTTGATGATCATGGTTTCCAGGTGGGAAGTTTAAAATGATGTACAGCATCTACGCCGGCGTAAAATATCATTGACTGTTTGCCGCGTCACTGAATGACTAACTTAAAATTTGTCTTTGTGTGTATCTGTCATTTTGTTGCACAGAGCCGTGCAGCATCCCCGAATCCCCGAGTCTCCGGAATTTGTAAGAGTTCATTCATACCAGTCAAAGATGGTCATACGTCCTCACACATCCTTTGATGAGGTTTGTGGTGATTATTTTCCCAAATTTAACTCACCGCCATGATTCTGTGTTGTGGAGCCACTGGCTTGAATTCGTGTGTTTTCCCCCACAGAATGGATTTGATTACCTGCTGACCTACAGTGATGACCCTCAGACCGTCTTTCCCCGTTACTGTGTGAGCTGGATGGTGTCTAGTGGTGAGTTGTTGTTCGTATTGAAACTGTGGTAATCATCTGAATACAGCCTCACAACAAGCAGTATTATGGGAAATAGGTTTTTGAATAGCTCTTATTAGCAAGAGCACAAAACTGTAACCAAGGGCTAAGGGAAAGAAGAAATAGTAGTGAGAACAACAATGGCTCCAGTGAATGAGCGACAAAGACAGCTAAGGGAACATGGAGGCTTAATAGTACTTGTACTTCAGAAATGCTTTAAAGATGTTAACAAAGGCATTGAACCAAGAGGAAAAACGGTTTTCTTTAAGACAACATATGCAGTCATGTTGTGACTGGTTGGGACACATTCAAGTCCAGCAAGTCTGTGCACACTGCAGGCTGTAAATGTAAGATCTTGAAAACAATCGTTCCCCACTACCTATATGACTACCTACTGGTATATTTGAAAAAAAAATGTTTCTGTTTGTGATCATTATGAATATCATAGCATCACATAAGCTACAGGTGTCAAGCTCCATACATTTTATGCTTAGTTCATTTTACTTTCTTTAGTCTGTTAATAAGTTTATTTATTCATTCTGTACAACATGTTTTTTCCACTGTATATATTTTACCCCAATAATCAGGCATCTCTCCCTTTGGATAGGAATGCCTGATTTTCTGGAGAAACTACATACTGCTGCTTTGATGGCCAAAAACATGGAAGTGGGGATCTATGACTATGCAGGCATCACAAAATCCAGTGACACCAACCGTCAGCAGAGCCAGGAGCGCCTCACAGGCGAAAATGCACACACAGGTAATCCTGGCCAGATGTACGCTTAACACGGACGTACTGACATGGGGTAGCGTTTTCACTTGCACTTGAACCCAAATCAAACCTTCCAACTCCCGAGTTTATGGGAACATTGCAGTACGCTGCAAATGAAAGCTGGAATCTACATCAAAGACAAACATGTTGGTGTCACAAGCTCAACTGACTGTATAGGTGACACCATTTCTGGCCTTTGGAGAAAATGTTGTCATCCAGGCTGGCCGCCTCGCCTCTGTTGTTGCTTAGCCAGTCAGCATGTGGGAAAGACTAACAGTAAGACTGTATTGTTAAGAGTGAGCCAAAATACCCTTATTGCAGTGATGCTGTTAACAAAGCATTGCTTCTCTTGCCATGTTTGACCTTAAATGTTAACCATTCAGTCACATCACTGTACTAGCATCTGTTTCTGATCTGAGCTACGTGATTGCTAAACAGCATAACGGTGGTCGCGTAGTGATTGGTGGGAGATATAATGACAACAGCGACTGGCTTCTGATGGGCGTAGTTACCGAAAAATAAAGCTGTGGCCTAACAAATGGAGTATTTAGGCCTTTATGGGGAACACATGTTGCTATGGCTCTTTATTGCATGGATTTAAAGCAACGGGTCTCCTTGTTTGCAGCATGAGTGATCTTTATATGACAGGATGGATTTATTTTTAAAAAATGGCACAGTGAAGAGTAATGATTTGATAAGTGAAATTTTGTCGACATGATTTGAAATGAAAATCCTTGGCCATGTGTTTTTTCTTTTTTTTGTCACTGTCAGCGCATTTAAGGTTTCAACTGTTTGTCCTAAACGTGTGTGTGTGTGTGTGTGTGTTTGACTGAAACTGCCAGCATTAACAAAACAGCCTTCCCAGACAAACACATTAGCCTCAGACACAATGGTACAACTGTTCTTCATTTTGCTTTTGCTAGCAACAAAGTCAGCGCCATTTTGGAGAAACTTTAAAGTTCCTGTTCTCATTAACTGTTTGCATTTCATTTGCGTTGATAAAAAACAGATTTGTCCCATTTCAGATCAGAAATTGTGTGACACCCTGGTGTTAACAATTGTAGCAGACATCACTGTGGTTTGCACTGCTGGAAAATGGGTAACTGTATTTTCTGTGTTATTGTAGATCCTGTACATCCATGCTATCGTTAAGTATTGTAAATCCATGTGCTTATTAGCAAACCAAGCTTTCTGACATTTCTGCATCTTTTGTTTTTTTTTTTAGGAATACTTTTGTAATAAATATAGGTCCTACTGATACTGCAGAGACCTGATCATCCCTGTTACTTTGCTAATGAATTGCAGGGGGTGTTAAAGGACCATACTGGTGATTTTGCATCTTTAAGCCCAACAAATACAATCCCTATCTCAAGTATGTTTCAAGTCTCTGCATGTTGATTTTAATAGCAAATGGAATGAACTGTATCCAACCAATGGCAGGCTGGAAGGCAGGGGGGAAAAATATTAAATTTACTGGTAAAGTAGTATATTTTGGGAAGTGGTTGTTAATAAAGTAACATGTGGGTTGTACATATTGCACACATGCAAAATCTCTGGTATTGCCTTTTAAGCTTTTACTGAGTACCACATGCTGTGGATCATAAGATTGCCTAATAAAGTGCACTGTTTACAGTCTGTCACAATTACCTTCCATTAAGTCTGTCTTTTAAAACATCTCATCTTTGCTGAAATTTAATGTCAAATTTGTAAGTAAACGTCAGAATGAATCGGCTTTTATAACTTTAAATCTAAGTCAGTACAGTAGATTTAAAGAAGGGTCCACCTTTGTGAAGGAACGTGTGTTTCAAATATTAATGTTTTCCCATTGTGTCAAACATATATAATTCCTCTCTCTAAAGTGAACAGAGTTTGTCCTGATTTTGTGTTAACATGTTGGCATTATACCACGTGAGATATGTTTTATATGTTGAAGTGTGAGGGAGGAAATGAAATGCCTGTTATTAGCATTTACCCCTCGTGTGGTCAGATCATAATAACACCATGGAACATCATGTAGCGTTTGCAAATGTTCGGCTTGCGAATGTAACATTTTGATGTGTTGTCACTTCTAGACAATGTGCAGTAGTGCAAAAGTGAGTTATCACATGTTTTTTTTTCTTTCTTTCAGCAACCAGCATAACATTTGTTGTGATTAGCTTTCAAATGTGAATTACTGAAGACACTGCATACTATGGAAGATTCTGCTAACTGGTGCACTTGTATTAATGTACAGACATTAAAACGGAGGAACAGCTAATGAGATCAAATAAAGTAATTTTCACACATTTTCACTGTGTTTTGTTTTTGTCTTCAGCTGTTAATTGTTGGGTGCTTTTTTGATTTGAAGCATTAAAGAAGTTCATTCTAAAAGAAAATATTTGCTGATGGCTTGAGTGCTAATTATAATAGCAAAGTTTTTGTAAAGAATAACTGGACAGAGCACAGTTTGAGGTCTTAAAGGACCATATAAGTCATTTTGCATGATTGAGCCCAATAAATACTACCACATTTCCATTATGTTACCATTTTCCAAAACATAAAACCATATTTTAGTTTTGTGTCATTTTGCCACATCCTTTAATCTTTCTAAATCAAATGTTAAGGTGATACACCACCATAAAATTCAATGTTGCATCTGCTAACACTTACGCACAGAAGGCACAGCCATTTTAATTTCCTGGTGAAAGCAATCAACTCCGGGACTATATTCCCTGGCAGAGGCGTAAATTTTTTTCCTTGCAGCTCTGTGTTGGATCAGCTAAATTAAGTAACGCTAAAAAAATAAATTAAAAAAATTGCAAACTAAATTGCATCATAGCAAATGTTTGTTTGCTATGATAAATTACTTATCTCAAGCATGTTTCAAGACTGTATAAGTTGATTTTTACATGTAATGGAATGAACTAAAACCAAGGGCAGTCTGAAAGGGTGGAAAAACAATTTTAATATTTATCACTCCCATAGTATGTTTTGGGAAATGGTTATCAGTAACATAACATATATGCATGTTGTATTTATTGGGCTCAAACATGCAAAAATTACCAGAATAATCCTTTAATGATACTCAACCTTGCTTTTCTTCCACAGGTCTAGTAGCTTTACATTTTTCTTATAATTTGATATTTGAAAATAGCAACTCTGCAACAAAGTGCATGCAGATTACTTTATATCGTTTATGAGTAAGAAATAAGAATTAAAGAGATTTAAGAATGGTACAAAAAATTATGATGCTGAGATCATTTAATTAAGAAAACAGAGAGCCAGACATGTCTACATTTAACATGAAACCCAGAAAGAAAAACACAATTAGCATTGTTTTAGTGCAAGCTAGCAGCTACATCCAGTCTAAAGGGATAATCCGCAAACCTTATTCCCTGTCTGGGCAAAAGGTCAGAGACAGATGGCACAGAGAGGCTGCACAGTTTGTGGAAATCTCTGTCCTGCGTAACTGATCAGCTTCGAACAAGACAAACTCAACATACTGGCAACAGAACAATCAGCCAAACTGTCTCATCAGTTAAATCAAGATAGGTTTCATTGCAAATCAAATTTTCTTTGTGCTTTTAAAGCTTATCCAACACAAGGCACACCCAAGCATCGTGCTTAAGATATAAAAACATCACCAAAGGGAAAAAAAAAAGCATTTGAGAAATGAAATACTCTAATGCAATCCTACATCCCTACAGTAAACCATACCTTACTGAAGCATGTAACTTTTTTTTTTTTTTTTCCTAATGCTGTTTTTTTCCCCCCCAAATCTTGCGGGGTCAGAATATTTTCAAACAGCTCAACATATTAACATATTAACATATTACAAACCAATCAGTACAACTATCTCTACTAATTACAGCTTCAAAAATTACCATAGCATTGGATCATCACCTCTCAGAAATCTTGGACCATAAATATAAATCAACTATTGTTATTTCAAGTATGAATTACTTTGTATGCTGCTAATAGCTGCATTTAGCATTACAAGCAGATTAAATGCAACTAATGTCACTACATCAACGGTTAGAGTACAGTCTGATAAAATAAGAGTTGAACCAGTGACCATATCTATTAGTAACTTTGGCACATACTCTGGCACATATCATTGGCAAGGTTAAATTCTCCAGACGAAGAAAGAGTGTATTTTTCTGGGAATATGTAGGAAATTACAAATGCTTGTATAAAGATTTCCTGTGTAAAAAGACAAGGCTGCTGATGTACTTTTCTAGTATACCAGCCCGGGTCATTCAGTACATACAGTGATTCAACCCTGAAAGTCTTGCAGTCATGTTTTACAGTGTATATCATCATTTAACCTCTGATGCACATGTAGTGTTAAAGATAATTCAAAAAGCAAGAGTCATGGATAAAAGGAGGAGCCTGGTTTATACATTTGAAATTTATTTGTAACTGGTGTGATTTATGAGACAGCACAGACTGAATTTAAAATAAGTGGCTTTGCACTGTACCGAACCAAGAGCAATATAATTTTACTTCAGGAATATAAATTTACACTCTAAAACACATTAGTGTGTATGTCATAGGCATTGCGCAATGTCTCCTGGTTTGATTTACACATCTGTGATGTGTCCACAGTCTTATCGAGCGCACATTGTTTTAATATATGACCTCTACCGGCTGAAATTATTAGCCATAGTTAAAAGTCACTGAGCACTTACTGTAATTGATCATATCCACAAATCTGCCATATTGGAAATAACAAGCTTGTAGAAAATGGAACAAATTGCATTATCTGTATTGAAGCTTTAAATCACTTGAGCCCCGTCATTCACTCTCATTTTGATCCATTTTTACCTTTCATTCATTGTGAATAAATTTGTCGATATAAGATATCATATCCACACACAAACGATGTTTTGATAATATTTATTACAACTCAGAATCATATCATGGTCCTACATTTGAAATAATATCATGAGACAAAATTAAGTGGAAGAGAATGAAAAGAACCAAATTAATTCCTGAGAATCAAATAATCAAATAATTGAAATAACCTTTTTTGTGTGTGTTAGTGGTTATTTGTGATCTTTAGCCCCACAGTTATTTCCTTCACAATCTTGCTTTTCTGTAAAATATGAAGTTTGGCTGCCCTGTTCCATATGCTTTTAAATTTAGTTTTTGCACGCATGAGTAAACAAATAATTTAGAAAGTGTAATCTGAGTTTTCTGAATCCGATGAGAGCATTGGCATTTGGCTGATAACAGAAGGTGGATAGTGCTCACAAGCCTCCAAGGTGCTTGGCACAACCATGGACAGAAGACGCACTGCATGGTTAGATCAAGCACAATGGGGTCCTGGGCAAAGGAAAAATCCCATCACAGATCATAATGAATCTGAAGGAGCTGAACGTTTATCCACTTGGATTAAATAGAAATGAAGGTGTAAAACCACTGAAACAGAGAGTGTCTTGCACTGCTTTGATCAGAAATGACAAAGTCATCTTTTGAAAGTTTAGTCAAAGTTCCCNAAAAAAAAAATCACATGGAGCAAAATTCCTGAAAGAAATCATTTTTGGTTAAAATTATTTTTCGGATCCGTTGATCTGAGTAGTTTAAGGACAATCCCATATTTCGGAGACATCCGCAGGAGTCGATGTATACTGCATCCAAAGGTGTGAGGGAGGAGATCCAGACTTACGGAGTGATCGTCAAAAATGGCACCGCCGCTTTGAACAACGATTAGAAAAGACGTAATTGTAACAGTGTGGTTAGGAACATCTGCAGAATTTAAAAAAAAAAAAAAAAAAAANAAAAAAGCATTAGTCATAGGTCACACTCACTGCGGAAAAAAAAGGGCAACACCCTTCCTGCGCACAAACTGCGTCAAACCCCACCCTCCCATCGTTCGCACCCTATTCCACCAGACCTATTAGTCCCAAAAATGTTTTAGTCACTATTCTATAATAGAAACATTCAAATATTTAACATTCTTATGATCAGATTTTTGCTGCAGGCACGAAGGATGACAAGTTAGCGGGACTAGTACTCCATCAGTTTATTACTTCAACTGATCAATGATAACAGAGTTTGGGCGAGCTTGTTAAGAACCTCACCATCGAAACAGAGTACAGACTCCAAGTTTTTAGTGCTAATTGACAAAGAAAGACTCTTGGTGGCCAAGGACATTAAATGCCCGGAGAATGACGAGGTTTCGCTCTATCATCGCTGTCCATCTGTGGACATTTACTATCTCCTTTGAGTAAAGATGCAACCATTCCAGTCATTTTAGTCCTAACTATGTTAACAGTCAATGGGCGCAATGTCAAGAGTCCTGATACCATCAAGCTAAGAGGGGAGTTTCTCCTAAAGCTTTGACAATCTCGTTACCTTCCTCTGTGTCTCTTTCAGATCCCCAGGGACATCTAACTTAAACAAGAAGGCATGGTGCAATAATTAACTTAGAGCTCTGGCCACTGAACCACTTTGTGTGATGAAATTACAGCATCCTGCATATTAATGCACCATCCAGAAACCCTACATCTGTGCAGACCAAAAGGAACAAATGGTAGACTGATGTTGCATGATGGTGAAACAGATTTTATGTATTTCATGACAGTGATGATGTATCAAGGGGATGCAGTATGGCTGATGGGATGGTATGATGGTTTTTACGCTTGGATGATTGTGCTCTTACCTTCTTTTTGTTGTTTTTTCTTAATGTCAGCTGACATGAAGCCCGACAATCTTTGAAGAATTGCAACTGAAACTCTTACAGAAATCTCAGAATATTAGTTTGTGGGTGTGAATTTCATCCAAACTGCTTAAATTTAGAGTGAAATGATTTTTATATTTTGTCACAAAAAAAGTGGTTAAAACAACTTAAATATACAAAATCTGGACCAAGGATCAAACCATCGCAACCATTGCAAAGGAAAAAAAAAAAAAAAAAACNAAAAAAAAAAAAAAAAAACTACAACACTACAAACATAAAACTCAGTTATACCTCACTCTGTATCTTACCATCCCAAAACCCTCCAGCTGGTGTCTTTGGAAGTTTAGTCTACGAATTTGGCCTTTCCACTGGCCCTCAAGTCGATGCTAGGAGTCGGATGAAGGAGAATGCGAGGCGTGAGCTGTATCTTGGGGTCTTCCAGCTTGCTCAACTAAAGACAGACTGTCCTGACTGCATCCTCAGCACCCTTCAAGTTCCCATCTCCTGCCCCTCCTTCAAGCTAGGAGGGGTTGGTGATTTTCTCTGGGAATAGGTGCACTTGCAAGAAGGACTTGGTCAGGCTAGGATTGGTTGTAGGTTGGGGAGTTTGTGGGGTGGGTGGGGAGGGTCTGGTTCCGCATTTCATAAATATTAATACAGAGTCCTCCCTCTCCAAATGGGCAGATTCTTTAATTTTGTTAGAGGGGGAAGTGCTTTATTCACTTAATGGCTTTTATTAGTGCCTGGTCTTCAACTCTTTCATTAGCTAAAGTGCTGCTATAATTTACAGGGAAAAGGGGGTGGGGGAAGAGGCGGTGTCTGAGGAGAGTTGGTCCTGTTGCTGCTGGACCATCAGGAATATCCTAAACCACTGCAGCTTTTCCTAAAAAGTGACAGTTTTCTCAGTCTGTAACACCAAATTCATTCTTGATAGCATTCTCATTGGATCGTTTTCATGCTGGTTAAATAAGTAGGGAGCAAGCACATTCTTTGTCTGGCTCTATGTATCCAGAAATTTCATTCTTATTGTCCAGATTAGCGAAATCATTTTCCTGTACCGTTACATGATTATAGTAGATAATTTTGTCATTTTACTGTCAACAGGATTTTTGAAATTGCATATAAATACATTTTGTATTACCCTAAAGACATTCAATTTCTTTGCAGGTCTGTCTTTTCCTGTCCAGTGATACATTTTGTGTTTTGATGAAATCTAAGCAAAGCTCAATCTACAAAATGCTTGTTACATCTTTGCCATTTATGCTATACATCTGAAAGGATAATAAACTGCTCAGTAAATCACATACAATTCTCCTGTTATGCCTTTTTTTGGGCCTGGATCAAGCGTGGAGATTTTTTCTTCAAATTTCCAGTCTGACTCCATCATACTATTGTCGATATTTACGTACACTGTGGCGCCATCCACTGCGATCACTACCTAGGATCAGGTGCTCAGGCACAAAATGGTCGATACACTTCATGTATGTTAAAACATATGGACATAGATAATGCAGTCTTCCAGAAGTGCTCCAAATTCTGATGAAATGCTCTTTATGTTGCTCTGTAGAGTCTAGTCTTGGTGTAGCCGTGAACAGCTGGGGTACGATGTCTGGTCTGAGTGAATGAACTGATTAACCTGAGTGGCTGTCCCTGGCAGAGAGGGGGGGTGGGCCACCAGCCTGAATAACTGCCTTCATCATCAATGTCACCTAAATCAGCAAGGTGGACAGGGCTTTCAAATGGGGGTCTTTTCTCTGAGCCAGACTGAGCCGGTCGCAGCATCGCCGTCGCTAAGTGCTAGTGTGTTTCTGAGGCAGCTCGTGTAACTGAAGTGCAGCGTGAGTTTCAATGATGCACCATTTCTGTGAAGCTTTTGTAGCAGACTGGATGTATCACATGAAATCACCTTTACACAGTAGAAAGAGTAGAATGTCTGGTTGCTATTGAACAGACTGAAAAACTACCAAAAGCTGGATAAAAATGAAAAACTCGCACAGTAAAACAGGATGATTCCTAATATTCTTTATTGTACAGATTTCTTTCATTTTAATACAAGGCTCGCCCAATATTCAATATGAACTATTCATGGTGTTAAGTACTGTAGGGGCTTTTTATGTGACACATTCATGTTTTTTTTTTTGTTAAATTACAACAAAAATCATGACAAATGCTCTAACGGATGTTTCTGATGCTGTAGTGAGCAACTGTAGAGTACACTTTGATACACAGGCCATGCAGTGAGTTAAGACACCATTTACTTTTTAACAAGCTGGATAACATCTTCATCCTCCATGACATGGTCCTTGCCCACTTTTTGAGGATTGTGTTTCACTGATGAACCCCACACAAGCGCACTGAAAGAGGAGGAAGAGTCAGAATGAATGACGCCTTCGAGCCAATTTCATCATCTTGACTTACTGGACTTACCAATCCAAACTTTCATTTATACGGATCCACTTGTCTACTACTACTTCTTTGTAAAATAATCTACAGGGTATGGTCCATAAAACATACATAGGAAACAGCCACATCCTTTATGAAGAAGGGCTCTCTAAGAGTGTGTGTGTCACTATTTCTGACTTAGCGTTGACCCATCTGTTCCCTGGAGAATGGCTAATACTTAGCAACATTAGCATTGACTGATTGATGATTGTAGCTCTTTGGAGACGGTTGTGCAACACATCATCTAGATCCTAACCAAGATTCTCTAATTATTGCTTATCTGCTACAGAGGGGGGCAAAATGACAAAAATGATTAAAACGACTGTGTTGTCTTAGACAATTTGATGACCAACTACAATTCTGGTGTGAATTAGGTATCAATGTAGAATTTATGTATGTATGACTAATGTAATACAGTCATAATGAAAAAACCTGAAAACACCCGAAACTGGAAAAAAAGATAAGTAATGTCACAGGTAAAAATGTAGATGCCATCTAGAAAAACTGCCATCTAGAAGAACTCAATTTTTACGAGCAGATTATTCTGGTTTTTCTATTTCATAACAGCAGAGAAACAAATTATGCCATGATCAAAACCAACATTTTTGTAGATTGCCAAAATCAAATAAAAGATTATATTACTATAACTGTATATATGCACCACATTTTCATTTTTAATTTTAAAATGTGTGTGTGTGAGAACCACAAATCCTGTTACAAAGTGGAAAATTTAATCTACAGTACTCACTACTTCAATTCTTTGACGAGGTTTTTGTGAATCTTTAAGCAGAAGTCCTCCACTGAAGTTCGTCCATCAGGGAGCACAACTGGAGACGTGTAATCAGGAAGCTGGCCTTTGGGTTTGGTGTAGCTGTAAAAGAACCCAATTAGTTCAGTCAAACTTTCCATTAAAACAAAAACAAAATCTAAATATTATAAATTCCCTTTTGTGTCATGTTAAAACCCCAGCATAAACCATCCCCCCTTCCTGCCCCCCTGCGGCTACTGCATTAACATTTCTTACATGCGCACGAGCCTCAAGTAGTCCCATATCTTCTCCAGCAGGTCGTCGAAGTTCCAGCGGTGGTGGGCAGAGATGGGCACGCAGTGAGGCACCTTGTAGATGATGTCAAGCTCCTCGATGGAGATCTGATCGATTTTGTTGAGCACATAAATGCAGGGGATGTAGACCCTGTTTATCAAAAGAGACGGTAAGTGGTTGCTGTCCGCGAAATGACGGCGTACTCGGCAACCAGCAACAAGCTTTAATGGAGAGAATTAAATGCCTTTTCAAATTCCAGGTGACAGGGTGGACATTTCAACACGTGCTTACGCACAGGACACAGTGAAAACACACATTAACTTATACATGTTAAAAAAAAAAAAAAAAAANAAAAGAAGGGTGGAATAAGTAGGAGAAGCTTTCGAAATGGATTTTTTGATCCCAACTTGCCACGTCACTTGGGAATAACTGATGAAGGCCCATTATGGCCCGTCGCCTCCTTACCGATTTCCTTCCACAACATCAATGAGGTCATCGGCTGTGACGTCGCTGCGCAGAGTGATGTCAGCATTGTGGATCTTGTACTCTGCCAGGATCGTTTTAACCGTTTCAGCATCCAGCTCACTTTGTGTGCACTGCAGACAAGAGGTTCACACACACATCACAATTAAAAATTAATGCATCATTTTCATATTGTAATAAATAGAGTGCACAATCTAGTTATCAAGTGACTTGGAATACTCTAGGTTTGCAAGAGAGGAGATGAAGTATGGAGGAGTAACTGGGGAAAGTGTGATCTCATGTATGCCCATCAGATGGCAGCATCACAAAGGGGTTTAACGTTTATCGGCAAAACGACATGCCGGTTCCCTAAAAACGTGTGTTTTAAACAGTTTATTCTGACAACCGTGCAAATCGGTCCAAGTCTCCTTTATATACACTGGCCTTATATTTGACCTTGTAAATGTTTTAGCTGATGAGATGCCAGAAAAATATCCGATCAATAAAATCAATAATAAGCCTTTTAATAAAGTAATTGTTATGAAATGGGGTAAAGAATAACTGACGCTGCCTCAATTGTAGTTTGATGACTGACTTTCAACCTTTGGAGTGATGACATTTCCCATTGTTTGAAATGTTTTTGGCTCGTCGGTTGGTTGAATAACATGCAGCCTGACAGCTCTTTTTACTGCAAGCACATTTTTCATTCCAGTGACACATTTAATGGTCCAAATGAATAATTGCCACTGAAGACCGTTTGCATCTCGATCTGAAACGCTGCCATGCCGCGTGACGCGTACCGTGGCTGTGAAGTTGATGCCTCCTTTGTCTTTCTTCTTGAAGCCAATGTTGGGTGGCTGCTTATTGAGTCGGATGCCGAAGCCCTCCAGCTCATGTTCAATTAGCTTCTTATGAACAAGAGGCTTCAACACGTCCAGCACGATCAGGATCAAGTTGCAGGTTCGAGCCACTAAAACACCAAGAGACACACATTGGTTAGAGCAGATTGGGTAAAAGAAGCACATTACTTCTGTTTGTAGTCGATATAACATCGCCAAAAGTGAACATTTTACTTTTTCCATCACTATTAACGCCCGAAAATAATCTTAATCGCACAATCAGGCAGGATGTCGTTGTTGTTGGCTGCATGTTTACCTTGCTTCCAAGACCCAGTGGCAGCTGTTAGCTTCACATTAAACCAGCTGACAGAGACAATGACTGATGTGATTCATCAGTGTAAATAAAGGTATTGTATTTTCATCATTGCAGTTAGCTCCATTCTGGCAGAACTGAATGTGAAAAGATCAATGCTTTGCTAAGCGCTGCCTTTCAGCCAGCCTTAAGTTTTGTTTTTCTTCTCACTGCCACCAGAAGGATACAACATTGACAAAGCTGAAATGTTTTACATGAATCAAGATTAAAAAAAAAAAGAAAAAATGTCCTGTATATTAAGTTCATCACGGCAGCAATATGCCTTTCTAAACTCTTCATAATGTAGTTTTAAAAAAGAGAGAAGAAACCTTTCAAAAGGTAAGACAACCTGGAATTTAGAATTTTAGTTTGCCAGTGAAAACATATTTCTGTCTTAGCAGAAACTTTAAGGCTCATCTTTACCTGCAATGACCTGTCTGCCTCTGCCTTTGCCATCCTTGGCCCCTTCAATGATTCCTGGAAGATCCAGGAGCTAAGAAGGACAGAAGTAAGAAAGTGAAATTAAATCACAAAAAAAAAAAAACCCAAACAAACAAACTGACAACACCATTTGCAGGTAGTGTGAGAAACCAGGAAAACTGTCTACCTGAATTTTGGCCCCTTTGTAACGAATCACACCAGGTACTGTTGTTAGAGTGGTAAACTCATAGGCTGCTACCTCGGAGTACACACCTGCAAGATTACTCAGTAGGGTAGATTTTCCCACTGAAGGGAACCCCACAAACCCAACACGGGCATCCCCAGTTTTTGCTACATCAAAGCCTAATGGACAGAGAAAAGGAATCAGGAACTAAAATCAAACCAATATTCACCATGATCCTTCACAGCAAGAGGTCTTCAGTATTTAAAGATCAGGGTCTGACCTTCTCCTGTTCCACCACCACTGCCGCCTTTCGGTGTGATTAGTTCCCTCCTCAGCTTTGCAAGACGGGCTTTGAGCAGACCCAAGTGGTGAGCTGTGGCCTTGTTCTTCTGTGTCCTGGCCATCTGCATATGACAAGGAATGAATATGAAAAGTGCATCAGTATGAGATCCTGTCAAGAAAGACTAGAGTTTTCATGTTCTTGTATTTGCATAATTTTCTTCATTAGATTGCCTCCTATAATTCAAACATTTTCAGGTCAGGTGTAGATACTTTAAATAGGCCATAGGTGTAAATGTGCTTAGTCCTTCAACAGTGTGGCAACCTGGATGAATGGAGACATTTACAGATCCCCCTGGTTCAGTCAGGTGGCAACAGTGAGTTCATTGGAATGGGAATGCATCATAATAAAGCTAATACTAGCCCAACATGTGAACACATCTACAATACATGAATAATCTATGATAATGTAGGCCGTCTTTATTCATACTGTTTTTCAGAATAAACAAAAGAGGAAAAGTTGCCAAAAAGGACTTAAATTCAGCATTGTTTTTCTGTCCTGGTCCTGCTGGTTTTCATTCCAGTCACTGAATCACAGGCCTGTAAGTAACTACTTTGTAGGACATGAAACTAACCGTCGTCGTGTGTTGAAAACCATGTACTATATGATGTTATGTACTACAGGCGTAAGCATGACAGCTTCTTAAGACTGTCTGACTTAGAACATTCTGGGTCCACACCAAAGCCTAAGTTAATTCATGGGTAGCCTTTCCCCCTCTTTAACATCTGCTTTCAAGACAAGCAACCGCTAACAGTCTAAAGTCACAAGCTATCATGGACACTAGTTCCTTTGGAACACCGGTCTGTGGCTAATGGTTTGGTTGCCATATACTCTGACAGTACTATGCTACTGACACGCCAACGATAGAAAATTATGTTTCGTACAAGCGATACTTAATTATTTCCGTCTAACAGGGAAATAACTTAGTTATTAATTCTCCGTACATGTGACAGAACATGCAAGTCCGAATACGAGGCCCATCTGTGGCAGCTACGCTAATATTTGCTAGCTTTCACAGCTACAATGTGTCTGATTCATTAGGCTAGCTAACGGTGTAACTGTATACCTTACCTCATTTTCAATCTCTGCTATTTTGGCGAGTATACTCATCTTGTCGTATATTCCTATGTTCTATCACAGGTACTGATAGAGTTTAATAATATATTACATGGAAGTTAGCAAAGCGAATTTGTTAAGAAAGCACATATGTCTACGCAAGTGCCGCTGTGTGATACTTTGCGGTAAATCTCGCGAGAATATCTTTAGGAAATTTCACCCAGTGTAATGACTCGCAGGTAATAAACACCAACTTGCAAAATGACTTTTTAATAATTCCACATTTATGCGGATTATTAAAAAGTCATTGCATCTTGGAAGTAGTCACTTTTAGTTTTAATAGCAATATAAACGCGATTTACGTGGCCCAAAATATCTCTTGTAGATAGAGCAGCTAAATAATCAAATCTTTTGAATCATTTTCCACAGGCACCTGTTTTTATCTCGTGATACAATCATGTTGAAAAGACCTTAGTGCAAAATGCAACGTTCAGATGTATGTAAACTGATGCACGTTAGTACGCCGACATGTTACATTTGAGGAAAGTTCACCCATATTTCATGCTGGAGCTACGGTCCTTAACTGTCTCCATTCATCAGGAAAAGGGTGGTTACAACACCAAATTAAATTATGATGAATTAAAATGTAGTTCTAATTTAATCGTATTTGTATGTGCTAAGCAGATGCACAAATATATTTTTTTAAAATGTTACATGATAAAGAAGGACGCAGTCCAAACTGGGTAGTTTTATTTTTAAACTGTGTAATGTTAAGTTGCATACAGTGTAATCTTATTGATTTCTGTGTTGTCAAACTTTCTGGACTGAATATTTTATTTTTTTTTCTGATATTGAGCTTTTGATTGGCTGGTTTTTAGTGGGTGTGTTAGTGGGGAAAAGATGCAGCTACTTGGATGAGTGACCACCAGAAAACTGCACTGTTATCTGTGAATTTAGCAAAGTTTGCATTAACAAATATATCCTAGCGATGAATATTAATTTGTAGTTTTTAAATTGGCCAGGTGTGTGAAATGTCATGGAGAATATTTGATCTGACATGCTTAACGTTTTAATTTGATGTTTGACATAAAACTTCAAAACATAATAAAGGGTAAATCTATCAGATGAACTCTTGAATATTCTTTTCATTCCATTTACACTATACGATGTAAAAAAAATAAAAAAATAAAAAAATAAATTTTTTATATATATATATGTCTGAAGTAGTATTATTAGATCTGACAGTGTTAAGTTGATGCTGAATCCATTTATTCATGCGTTCCCATTGTTATTTGCCTTGTTGTAGGAAGTGTGCTTTTCCTAATGAAAATATATAAAAAATAGGCATCTTCTTTTTAAAGGTAGATATGGTTAGCAAGTTATTGTTACATATTTATCTATTGCTACTTGGCCGTAGTGACAGTATGCATGAATGACAAAGGTAAGAAGGACAGGAGGGTGAGAGAAAGAGGAGGAGAACTTACTGTTATTGTGATCACTGAATCGATTTCTGCAGACCTGTAGAGGTAAGTCTATGCTTCTTCATCAAAAACAGTAAAAGGAGTTTGCTTACATTCATTAACATTAGCCACACCTTCAGAGTTGAGAACAATAAACCCATGCCCAAACATTGCAAATTGTTCTTCTTTTAATGAGCAACGCATCTTTATATCATGTCAGTCAGCATTGAAGTGCATTGGTTAAAAAGTAAGTGCAAGTACAGATTTTGATGCATTCATTTGACTAGAGGATTAAATTGTTTGCAATGTCACCCCCCAAAATAGTCATTCTACAGGGGCATTCTGCAAAAGAAAACCACTATAGTTGATGCTGTTTCTAACCTAAAAGATATATGCTTTTTCCTCATTTCAAGCTTTTTGTTATCTCTGAGTGACGGTGTGTAGGAGAGATTTCCATCTGCCTTCTGCTGTCAGTTCAATTCAGTCCATCAAAAGCAGCACTTTTCCTTCAAAATGACTGTCATGCTCCCTATCTAATTTCTCAGTTTTCTTTGAGGAACATCTGAATCAAGCCAGCAGAGGCACAAAGTCTGTGAGAAGCACTATTTTAGTGCAATAGTTTCACACTTGTTAACCTTGCTGCCTAAAACTGGCCACCTCTGCATAGAGATGGAGTAGAGTTCTTATCATAGCCCCATCAACAGGCCTTTTAGTTTTTACTGAGGGAAGTGCCATTATTTGTGGTCATGTCACCAGAGCAAGGACAACTACATCTTTTGAGGTAATCAAAACAAATAACAGCATAAAGTTCTCCCCAGTATCTTGGATTCTGTCATCAGAATTTGGATAATACTTATTGAAACCATAAGGCTTTACGATAAAATGCAACTTGGCCATATGATGGCAAAAGTCTTCAGTGGAGACATTCCCCTTGGACTCTAGCTGCTCTCAGAGGAGGTTGGTGGTGCTGTGGAGGAGGATCTCCGTCGGGATACTGACTGTGAGCGCTCAGGGTTGTGTTTGTCGTAAGGCTGCAGCTGCACTTCCAGGAAGTCCCTGTGTTGCTGGCTGATGACCTGACTGATGAGTCCCGGCAGAGCCTGCAAGTTACTCAGCAGAGTTTCCAGCTTGGTTTCCAAAAGGGCAATCCTCTTCTCCATGTCCTCTCCTCTCTCATTCAAGTCTGATATCATGTCATACATGATGTTCTGAGTCTGGAAGAAGGGAGAGGAAACACACTGACCGTTATCATTGCTAAAACGAGGTCAATTTTAATGAAGGACTTGAAGATACAGTATGATTCTATTATTAAGACATGGGATTACAGATTAATTAAAAAGACTGGATGCTTCACAAGTCGTCAAATTTACAGATGAAAGAGCTTTGATTGATAAATCAAACTTTCATCTGATCATTCTGAGCTGGTGTTGAAAAAAGGAAGACAGCAAATATAAAATGGATGTGTGCTTCACATTTCCTTACTTTCAATACATAGTATTCAGACTGCAGACCTCCTTTAAATAGCAAATACATAAGAATATAACAGGCCATAGTATCTGGTTATCATCTGGATAAAGACAATTTGCCTCAGAATCTAATAAAAACTGTAATAACACTAGAGCTCAATAAAACACACACACAAAAAAAGAAGAAAAAAAGTCAGTTATCAAGATGCCTGTTAATTGAAATGTCATCTGAGTAGATGAATCATCATTTTATTATAGTACTGTTGAGGAATCTACACTATCTGTCACTTGTCCTCCACTCTGCAAGGAGCAGAGGTTGAAAGCAGTTGAATAAATTCTACATTAAAGAAGGTCAGGGAAGCATCAGGTGAAGTCATGACCTGAATAAATCAAGATTTTTTTTCATAGTGCATAGTTACAACCTTGAGAACCTGCACATTTTCTGGCTTAGAAGGGCAGATTTTAAAAGAATACTTTGCAAGGTATGTATTTTGGACTGGAGTACATGAGCCTTGTGATCTTTTTGAGACAGAAAAGGTGGTTGCTGACTTCACACAATGCCTTTTTCTTTTTAATCATCTGTTAACAGGCCCCTTAAAATATAGATGCAGCTTGTGTATCTTCAAAAATTCTCAACAATCATTGTCACTCTGGGATGAGGAGTGGGAGTGATACTGCTGGAGGGGGATTGCTGGTGTATTATTCAGCAGAGGACTAATAATCCCTTGCAGACTGGAGGCGAAGCCTTCCATCACTTATCTTGTTCTCTTCTGATTTGAAGCAGGAATAATGGGATAAGCTGTTTAAATGAATCACTGAGGACTAAAGTAGCACCAACACCAGTCAACCAACAGCTACTGCAGACAAGGATTACTTACATAAACACTAACCAAATACCCGACTGCTCTGCTCTATAAAATAGCATGATGAAATGAAGGCTTTTTGGATTAACAATTTGGCTATGTAATGCTATAGACATGTTTCTATGACTAAGAAATGAATAGCAACCAGGCATAACCAACTTAAATCTGTGTGTTGTCATGAAATAAAACAGGATACAAAGAGGCCTGTTGCTAGAAAACTATAAAGGAATCCTCAGATTCTGTACCTGTGACTCATACCTGCTGATGTAATCCAAAAGAAGGACATTTATTGCTTCAAAACCCTAATTCTTGCATGTAAAAAGGCCATCACAAAGAACTGGTTAAAATGTGATCCCCTAAGTTAGGACAGTGGCTGGGTATTGCAGAGGAACTGTATTCCATGGAAAAAAAAGGACCTATTATCTGAGGACTAATGCAACAACTTATGAACTTTGTTGGAGAAAATGAACTGCTTACAAACAAAAGGATGGATTGTGTACTCAGCCAGCCTGAGAGAAAAAATGGGTTGAATGTATGAAAGACAGTAGTGCTCCTTTATTACTATTACTATTATTTGTGTGTGTGTGTGTGTGTGTGTGTGTGTGTGTGTGTGTGTTTCATTGTGTGTCAAATTGTTTGGAAAATAAAAAGTCTAAAAGAAAGAAAGAAAGAAAGAAAGAAAATTATAAAGTAACATGTATCATGGACAGAGAATGAAAATTAGTAAGTATGAAGGAGCTTATGAGGTCACCCAATCATATGGTAAAACCTGAAACTATCAAACATTTCTGGGTAGAAAATAGGAAAGAAGAGAGAAAGAGTAGCAGAGATGGTTTAAAAAACAATCTGTAATATAATGATATACGATTCGGCCGCACTCCTTCATGAAATGATAGACTACATCTCACACTGGACTGTAAAATAGATTTAAGGAACACAATGTAATCTGAGCAATTTCACATGGTACTGCAGTGCCTATGCAACTGCCAATGATATGTTCAGCTCCATCTCTATAGAATGTAGAGATGACTGATGCTATACTGCCCCCTTATGGCAAAAGACTCTTATAACAATGATCAAAGTGGCAGTTGAGTGGTTCTGGCTATAAGCCATCTAATCCAATGTGACACCCACACTCTTTCTGCTGTTTTACAGCATTGGGTGATTGGGCAATATTAACTAATACTTTTCATGACATGCTGGCCTGAATCCATTTGGAGTGCGGTGTACTTTTGAATGTCAAAGCCCTCTGCCTTTCTCCCCTCTCTTCCTCTGTCTTTATTTCTGGCTGAATCATCAGATCACAGTGTGTCTCCCTTCTCTTTCTGCTGCGTCAGGCTGGCATGCTGCCTGGTCTTTCCCAAAGGTTTGTCAGCTTCTGTTTAGTGCATCTGGAGACAAATATTAAAGAATGCATTATGTAAAAAGGCTTTTTTTTTTTTTTTNTTTTTTTTTTTTTTTTGCATGCAGAAAGGGTGTACTGGTTTTCTTCTTATTCTCCTTCTATAATTTGGGGGAAAATGTAATTTACACCTGTGGAAAAAAAAAATGATGTTGTTATGGCAAAACCAGAACAAATTTCATTTCAGTGCAGATAGTAACACCATACAGATTTATTTTTTTATCACCATCTGAAAAGCCTGTCTGTTTATTTGACACCTGTAGACTTTACTAGAAAACAGAGCTAATGTAGCGAGTGAGCCAGCATGCATTTAATGAAACAAACTAAAAAGGACAGTTGTCTATCCTGATGTAAAAGCAGCAGTAAACTGTTAGTCTAGCTTACCTTAGCAAGGTCCACTAGTGAGTTTGCTTGGTCATTCAGCTTGCGTTGCTCCATTTTAACACTTCTCAATCTGAACACAAGACCATTCAGAACCCAATAAATAACGCTATCAGAATTGATGAGTCATTTTGTGCACACACAAGGCATACACATGGAGAACACTCCTAGAGTAGGACATGCACAGGATGTGTGTGTAGAGAATGCAGGGACTGCAAGGGTCAGTCTGTTTGGTTGAGCTGCATGCAAGTGGAAAGGGAAGAGACGCTACAGAGGAGAATGAGGCTAGCTCTACTACCTACTCACAGCATACAATAAAGGAGCGAGGAGAACCTGCATGTACTCACGTCATAGAAACTACGCACTATTTGTCAACTAAGTACTAGACGTATGAGATTTGAAAACAACAACGAAGAAAGTTTGCTGTAGGGTACACAGTATACCATTACAACTTCTTCTGTGGCAATATTTGAAATAAACACAGAGCACTTCCAAAGATATCTGCACAGATGTGGATTCTTTTCCTTTTGAAACATCTCGTAAAACAGAAAAATTATTGAAAATTGAAATAAAGGTCTGTTAATCTTGCACCTTGCATCAAATAGATTACTGGTAAAAAAAACAAAAAAACAAAAAAAACAAACAAAAAAAAAAAAACTCAAATTGTGTTAGTTTTTAAGTAACATTTATTTGTGATATGATTCACATTTTAACACCCAAATATACTACATTTAGTCTGCTCAAAGTATCTCACCTACTGCACACACCTTGCTTAAATAATTCACGTCTCCTGTTTAACTAGGCTTCAAAAGTCTGTTTTCCCTCATGCTCTCAGGAGGGTGAAAACAGCAACTATGCAGTATTGTAGCTTGTGGAGCACGCTTGTGGTTCCAAGATATTAGACTGTTTATTCTTGGAATCACCTAAGCATGCTAAATTACAGTGGGCACAACAAGAAAACTTGAGGTTTGCCATTTTAGGATTTGATTAAAAAATCTTTAAGACCAGCTGATACATTAATGTACTTTGAATGTGAGGTGATTAGTAGGTTGCGCGAATCGAAGGCAAACGGTAATGAAAATTGAGAAGGGATCAGGGGGCCCTTGGGGAGTCTGTTAAGTAGCCAGGTTACAGCCGTTCTCATGCTTTGCAGGATTTTTTTTCGTTTTTCTGAAGTCAGGCAAACGTGGAGGGAAAATGACAGGTTAGACCAACAGAGGGTGCCACAGGAATCATTAAAGAAAACTACAGGCAACAGAAGATGTCCTGACAACTGCGGACTGAACTGCTTAAGAACAGATCCTAAAGACAAGTAAAATAGCACTTTTTATTCTTCAAGTAATGGAGTGAAAGTTAAAAGAGGCAGGGGCTATTTTAAATGATGAGAGATAATAGATATTTGATGTTAAATGGCTTTGCAGTTGATGTAAGACCTGTTAGAATTATGCATTTCACAGTTGGATGACCAATAGCTGTCAAATGTGGTTGAAACACGAGGTCAGGGTGGGGAAGGATACTTACCGGCTCTTTTATACTCAAGATGTCCTGTTCCCTCAGTCAATCACTGTTTATCGGCAGTTCTCCTTTTCAATGGGCACTCTAAATTTGCTTTGCTATTCATCAGGGGAAAACAGCTACGCTAAGCTTTTCAATTCCCCAGAGATTCCGTTAAGGCAATCTCAGTAGTGCCATTTTTTTTCCCCACTCAAGTTGCTTTCTTTGTCAGTACTTTTTTTTATCCCACTGTAGAAAGACTAATGCTAACTTTTTCTTTGGTGTAATGACAGAGAGAATATTATTCTGCAGCCTGTGGTTTCTGTCCTTGCAGGGAAAACACTCTCACACTGGGACCACAGGCTCCAAGAGGTTTATCCTGACCTTCCTCGCAGGTAATATTCCTGTTCCTCCAATCCACTAAGCTTAGAGACTGTCCTGTTTTTCTCTGCACTTCTCACTTCAACCTTGTGGATGAAAAGGGATGGCATTCCCAAGGGAATGGTCAAACTGTGTTAAGATATTTGTTTTTTCTTGCCATAGCAGCAGTCTTGTCCTGAAACATACTGTAAAAATCCGGTTGCATACATGCAACATCATGCCCTTGTTATGGTAAAATGCTCCATCCAAACAACCTCAGGATGTTTCAACCCATAGCACTGAGCATAGCTAACTCTGTACAAGCTTCTCGGTGCAGAAATGCATGACAACTGCACGTCCTTCCATGGTAACACAGGACCAGTGACTTTGCTACTGCGTCATCCAAGAGAGAAATGGAGGAAATGTTGCTGCAAATGTAGTAACAGGCGTAACAATGGTTCCACAAGCCGAAAGATGACCCTGAGCCCTGATATGTATGAACATGATTGCTAAGTTGTACAACATGACTTGAGGATTGTATACTCATGCTATCTCTCACAAAGCTCTAGTCGTCATCCTTCGGTACGTGAAAGCACAGGTGATTGGAGTTTAATCAGTGGCTTTCTGATTAAAGATCAAATTCTCATCACATCCATGCAAAAATGGAAAGAAAAACACCCTCCATCACCGATAATTGAAATTCACTTAAGAAGCCTCGATTGATATGTTTACAATCTGAAATGTCTCCTCATTAATACAGTGTAAAAGGTGTTTGTACTAGTTGAACATGTGCTGCTTGCAACACTACTTATGTAGGCAAAACACATTTGTAGTAATCTGAAGACACTGTACTTGTTGTCTGGAACAATTCAGTCATCTCAAACTACAGCACTTCTGCGCCATGAATTTCACTTATCAAATGAGGGAGTGTAATTTTTAGTCACATTATTGGATTCAAAGACAAGCTCTCGTTAGCATGCACACAACAGGTCTGTATCTACATGTGAGGCGAAGACTTACTTTCGAGCTCTATTGCATTGTGTCGACACAAACAGGAAAAAAAAAAAGGAAACATGAAGTNACTTACTTTCGAGCTCTATTGCATTGTGTCGACACAAACAGGAAAAAAAAAAAGGAAACATGAAGTAGACAAATGAATTATCACAACATCAAGTAAACATATTCAGATGGCAAAATCTACAGTCTGGCTGCTGTAACCCTCATCTCAACCTCAGCACTTTGTTCTTGACTTACTTCCTCCTCTGTGTATTCTTGGTGCCTTTCTGGCTTGCTTTCTCAGTCTAATTTCTTGTTTCCATGCCACTCTTGGTTATCAGAAATACAAAAAGTCACGATAATCTTCCAGTTTGCTGCCCCTTACACATTAACTGTCAAACAGAGCCTCCTAGCAGTGGCTATGGCCCTCTTTAACCATTGTTCTGCTTTTTACAAATCATTCTTCACTCTGAATGATGAAGATTGCTGAGCAGGTTTTTCCACACTGTCTTGCTGTTGATGTTGATGCTGACAGAGGAAAAAGGCAGTGTGATACCTGACTCGATGCTTACAATCGCCACATGACAGGTCTAGGACTAAGCCTTCTCCAGCCCTCCACTTGAGTGATTTGCCTGCCATCAGGCATGTTCCTTTCCTATACTTGTCTCAATCAGCACACAGGCTGACTTTTACAACAGAGGCTGCAGGCATCACACTCCAAGAAAAGGTCTATGAACACATTCTCTTGTGAACAAAACAGTCTGTATAAGATAAAGGAGTGAGGATGTGAGTTTTGTCCTTGCACACAAAGCTTGATGTATCTTTTTCCTGCTAAATCTGCCTTTTATTGATTTAGCTTTATCTCCACAGGATTTCCATTATTAGTCTGTCCTAGGGAACAGAGGGTGGGCATGAGATGTTGTCATCACCACTGTTAATCGCCTGAATATGCGACAGCAAGGACATAATGACTCGACAAAGCAACCATGACAAAAAAGCTATTAAATGGCAAAATTCTAGATGCGGGTTCCAGCAGCAGCAGACAGTCTCTGTATTTCTCTGCCTTGTAACTGGACCTTCTAATGTCTTTAAACATAAATGCACGTTCGAAAGATTCATGAGCAAATCAAAGCTGCACACAGGAGACCACAAAGACCCATAAACATACATAAAACCACAGAAAGCAAACATACATACAAACAGGGGACATTTTACTTGAGCATAAACTACATGATAAAAAAAAGTCACAACGGCAATTCCACATCTAGTTGCTTATTTTTAATAAAGTTACAGTTGATTGCGAGTTACTAAAAGAAGCCACAAAGTAAATGTGCTTGTATGCACTGTAGGTTGAAGAAAAACAAGAGGGAGGTGATGCTAAAATCAATAGTGTTTTAGTGTGAGATAGCACTTCAGGGGCCTGTGGGGACCCACTGAAAGACTAGCTGACAGGTAAGGGTCTGACCAGCAGAAGAAAAGTAGAAAACCAGATGTGTCAGCCCAGAGGTCAGCCTGACATCCCACTCACATCGCAAATGCAGGAGAGAGAGAGAGAGAGAGGGAGGGAGGGAGGGAGAGAGAGAAAGAAAGAGAGAGGGGGAAAGGGGTGTCATTGTCATACTATTGTGAATATTTCAGCAGAAACTATTTTTTTTTTATGGATATTTCACTGAAACTGAGGCTGCTGAAAGGTAATTTCCCACGGCAACCATTACGTTTTCCAATTCTCGTTGAGAGGAAATGCCATTTTACACAGATGAAATATTATGTGAAACCATTTCTAACCTTTGGAGGAACACCGGATTACAGACCTTAATTAAATTTTATACAACTAAGGTGAAACGTGGTTAGGAAATACTGGATAAAAGTACATATTTTGCTACAGGTGTCAAACAATTCAGATTTCAGGTTTGTATTGCGTCAAATGAATCAGAAGAAGCTGCTGGACCAAAAGTATTAGAGGTCAGGGTTCAGGGTGTGTGGCACCTACTGGTGAATGGCTTGGAGAAATTTCCTCTGGTGCTTCCTGACTCTGGCATGGTCCATCTTCCTCACAAGTTTGGTGTTCTTGTAGATGAGCCACGTCTCCCTGAGAACATTCGCAGCTGTGTTTTTCACCTGAAGCGCAAAAACAAGGACAGAGGTCAAAGATGCAGAGGCATGAAACATCTGTATGGCTCAAATCAATGAGATGCTATTGTATCATGCCGTTCAGGAAATATTTCATGAGAAAACAGAATGAAAATCTGAGAATATGAGAAGAAAGCTGAAAATTTTGAATGATAATCTAAGAATAAGGAATAAAAGTCTGAGAATATGGAATGACAATCTCAGGATATGGAATGAAAATCCATAAAATTTTGGGAGAAACATCTGTGATATTTTGATGTCACTATAACAAAGTGTGAAGCTTTCACTCACTCTTTTTGTCAGCTGGGTGTCCATCATAAAATTGTGGACATGTTTTTCAGCTTTGGTTAATTCCAGCTTCTTCGCCACCACAGCCACCACCAAGGCCGTG
The DNA here is from genome assembly GCA_014773175.1 of Lucifuga dentata. Classification (NCBI taxonomy): domain Eukaryota; kingdom Metazoa; phylum Chordata; class Actinopteri; order Ophidiiformes; family Bythitidae; genus Lucifuga; species Lucifuga dentata. The sequence continues at coordinate 54,198 of VXCM01001388.1, forward strand.
CAGCCAGCACCCTGTCAAATAACACGCAGGAACATGCACAAATGGCTTTTATCTGTTTTATTTGCTTTTCACCTATTCTTTCTGAAAAGAAATATGAGCAAATATGAGTTATTTTCACATATAATAAGACTTGCACTCAGGGTTGCTGTAATCAGTACACTCCCAAACACATTCATCAATACTGACAGAGAAAAATCAAGCAATCAGTCTGCTTCTCTCACCATAATGCCAGTCAGGAGGCAGACTCCTTTCCCACAGTATGTGTTTGGGACCATGTCTCCATATCCGATGGTAAGAAACGTGATTGAGATCAACCACATGGCTCCTAGAAAGTTGCTGGTTATGTCCTGGTTGTCATGATATCTGTAATAAATAATAAAAACAGCTTGACAAACCTTCATAAACCTGTGCAAAGAACTCCTCCATCTGCTCAATGACCAGTTCTTATTTCCAGAAACAGACAATTGCAATAATGTGCAATATTAAATATTTTTTCTATAATGCTGTAGGTCTATAATATTTTCTTGTAGTTTGTTTAAATCATTCAATAGGCTAAGAAGTGTGTGCATTTTCTATTTTTGTGCTTTATCTATGTTTCATGCTCAGCAGCGCAGCATTGCGTGAGAAAGGCAAATCCAGGCACCTCTCACAAGCTCTCACGGTCCACGCAGCAATGATCCAAAGTGAGATGGTGAAGACTAGCAGCACAGTGCCCGGGCAGATGGTCATGAGGGTCTTCATCACAAAGCGTGTGTTGAAGTTGATCTTGTTGAGCGCACCAATGCTGCGGGATGAGGCGTCCGTGAAGAGCTTGCTATGCAGCAGCATGACGCGAGCGATGAGGTACAGCCGCAGGAACATGGGGATGGACAAGATGATGTCCACGTCTGCATCCCTCTCGGATGGCACATAGGTGAAGGCCAGGCGTGCTGTCCAAGTGAAGGTGTAGTTCCCTGGGATGGGGTGGATGGCGCACACAAGGATCTCCAGGCATATGAAGAAGATGCGCTCATACGTCATGGCTATCCTCCAGTCGTCAGCTGCATTATCCACCATAAATAACTGCAAGGTAAAGAGTACAATGAAGCAGAAATAAAGTACACAGCAATCTACAGTCAATCCACAAAGTCATGGTCATTTTATGACCATTTTAAAGGGCCATACCGGTGTTTTTTTTGGTTTTGTTTTTGTTTTTTGTTTTTTTTGAGATTTTCAATTAGAAGAACAAACAAAGGCTAATAACAGGAATGGTACCCAAGCAGCACAATTAAAGAAGGACAAAGACACAAATGAAACATGAAAAAAAAAAAAAAAAAAANAAAAAAAAAAAAAAAAAACTCAAGCTAACAAGTTGTCAGACAGTTACATGGAGGAAGACTACTAAAGGAAGACTACTATAAGTCTACAATAAAGTGGAAAGTGATCTGCACGTCATAAAGAAATTTTGACATTTCTTCAGAGTACCAAAAACGACCAGTTTACATTAGGGCTGATGTCTCTGAGAGCCATCCAAAAACTGCTCCAATTGGCAAAAAAGAAATGACAGGGACCCTTCAGCAGAGTTCCATTTATGACATTCTTGGGACAATGATGGGAAGAAACAGTAAAATTTTGTTTTAGAGTAATAAAGTCTATTTATAACCTTATATTGAATAAATATGTAATGTGTTAATAGAGAAACAATGAACCTGAAAAATTTATCTCCCCAGAGTACTGTTGACACCCCTAATGTTTTTTTTTGTTTGTTTTTTTTTTTTTGTTTTGCATGTTTTACTGCAAATAATGTACACTGAATGTACTATATTATCCATCTCATCCAAGTTGGGAGTGTTTGGGGAAAAAGAGACACATTTGGAATTAAACACTTAATTTCCAGAGATTTCAGTTGTTTTGTTCTCTGCACAAATTTCCAGAGCCATCTCTTCTACTTCCATGGGGTGCTTCAAGTTCCACTGGTAATACACATATCACAATTTGAGAACCACTGCTCTAAAACATGCAAAACTGAGGTTTTTTAAAGTGCTGTCCATGCCAGCCAATTTCTGCCAGGTGTTTTTCCTTTTCTTTGTCTGTCACTGCTTTCTGAATCTTTGAATACATTAAAAATACATTCATTTTTAAAGTGTTACACTACCAGCATGTGGGAAGCATTTTCAGCTGTTCAGCATTATACTGATGAGAATATCTGCCGCCTCCGCACATTAGCGTGGGTCCTTATTTTCTGGCCAGCTCGACCAGAAGGTAGGCCATCTCACAGGGGACCTTACTGTGAACCGCTTTCAAAACCCATTATTACTCTTCACCCTGCCCTCTGTCATACAGCTTCATCACTTAGTCACTTCTGCTGCTCCCCCTTCCTCTTCATCACTTTCAGTCCTATTTCCAGTGGAAGATAGTGTATTCACCCTGAACTAATGACCCTGCCTAGCCAGCTCAAGTGTCATTCACAGTAATCCCCCATCATGCTTACGGTCACAGATACGCTCAATCTGATCAGCCGATCTCTCTGTCAGTGTCCATTGCAGATTAAATACTATCGAGCCATATTAGCTTCTACTGCATTTGTCAAATCATTCCTCACTCTGAAACTTCTGCTGATTTTCCTTCACAGCAGCTCCCACTCAATCAGCTCAAGGTCCTCTGCCCGTTACATCTGGCAGCTCATATTTCACGAAATATGAGGTTGCTGTCAGCACATGTAAGAGAGGTTTCCTGTTCAGCTAAGTGAAGAAGCTGTTCCAAAGAAAGGAAAAAAAAATACCCATTCCTGATTACGTTTTGAAGCAATCAAGCCATATTGTTTTGGTGTAACTTTAACATCTCTGCTCACTTATCTGGTCTTGGGTATAATTTGGATTTCCTGTGACATTTTCCATCCCACACATTGCTGTCTGTATTTACCTAGGAGGTATAAGAAATTGCCTCAGACTAAAATATACTGGATATGTTACAATCTCCGGTATCAAGGCAAATTAGATGTTTGTATGGGGAAAATATACTCATAAAATATACTGCTGGCTCACATCACAATGTGGCACATTGCCTACAAAACTCCATTTATTTTAATTTGGCATTTCTCTTTGTAGAAGTAAATCTCAATCCTGAAAAGCAAATGAGATCAGTGACATAGACTGTATATTTAACAACAATATATCACATAAAAATGTACGAAAGCTTTTATTCAACATGATCAACTCAAGGACAAATAAAGGAGTGAATGCTTAAAAAAATCAATACTGCCACTCATCTCACAGACACACATGAATGCCCCACATACTAGACTTGGCAAGCATCATGATTCACAGGGTGCTAAAGGTGACTCGCAACACCAGAAGAGTCATACTTACTTTTAGTTACTTCCGGTTTTACTTAGAAATGAAAGAGATGACATAAAACATCACATTCTAATATCAGCAGTGAAAATAAGGGCTTTCATTTGGCTTAGGCAAGCTGCACTTTGTGTATGTGACGGTCCACTCGTCTACACACAGAATGACTATAAGGCCGAATCGATGATGACCTGAGATGCTGGTTTGGTTACTCAATGAAAGACGTTTTACTCGCTTGGCTGAATCTGTTAGCCTAAGATGCCGGTTTGTGACTCAAATAGTTAGCCTACATGAGGAAGCATATTACGGTTGGTTACTTGAGTGAATCTGAATTAAAGGAGCTTGCTGAAACCGAAAGATTCTGATTTATTAAGACTCCATTAATAGCATATTGTCTTCACTGTAATGCAGGACTACTAGTTTTATTTTTATTTTGACATATACTGTATGTTTGGAATTCTGAGCACTAGAATGGCATTAAATTGCTTCATGTTAGCAACAATTCAAGCGTAGCCTGACTACTGAATACAAACTGTAAGAATTCTTGGCATTGATGCTAATTTTTTTTTTGTTTTTTTTAGCATTTATGCTAATTTTAATTGTATGAATGAGTGAATGGCATTAAATTGCTTCATATTAGCAACAATTCAAGCATAGCCTGACTGCTGAATATGTACAAACTGTAAGAATGCTTGGCATTGATGCTAATTTTTTTTTAGCATTTATGCTAATTTCAATTGTAATGCCATGAAATCGTGCTTTGTTTTTATGATATTCAATGCTGTGTGTAGCCAAGTCAAACATTTATGTGATAAGGCTTGCTGTTATTCTTCACGTTTCTTTTTATTTATTTCTTACAACAAAGTTGTGGCTCGGTTTTTATGATAATGAAAGAAATGCAGAGTATGCTAGCTAAGTAGCTAAGTCGGGGGTGGGGGGAAGCGTATCTATGTTCCCAGGGTGCTATGTTCCCGAGTTCAATATTCTGTTAACACACATTAAGTGTGTGTTAACAGACTAACCTTAACCATAACCCATTATGTGCTCTATTGTTCTATGAGCTGGGAAAAATAGGACCCTGAGAACAGCCTAAGACTGAAATGTGCCACGAGATTGAATCCGTGATTCAGACATGTCACATTGGACCGCTGGAAACAACTCGATTTACAAATCAAATTTACAATCTTCCTAGAAAACTACAGTTTTACAGTGCAACAGGAATACTGATATACTAAGTGCTGAATGTGAAACAGCAAACACTCATTAGAGTTAATTTCTTCTTTGTTTCAGACTTATAGTTTGCTTGCTCTGGTCCAAATCAGGGACCAGCGAACCAGAACCAGAATATATCACCAAAACCAATGTGGGAGTGACGAAATAAAATCAGGAAGGAGTTTACTACATCAGGATAATTTCTTAGTTAGGTCCTTAGAATAAAAGCTTCACTCAAATACAGTAAACAGTTAAAGTTTTCAGACATCGTTCCTTTCAAATGACACTGAGCTCCTTTAAGAAACTGACATCTGTCAAAGAAGTGTGTAACTCTAACCACAGCTCTCCGTGTTCAACAGTGTAATGTAGACATGGAAACACAAGCTGCGACTCCTCTCTGGTGTGGTTTCTTACTTACAGGATTAGGCTCTGAAAAGATGGAAAATAAAGCGTCTGTTGTTCGCACAAAGTTCAAGCTTTTAGTTTTGCGTTTAAAACTACAAACCCAAGCTGCCGAAAGCATTTACAAAGTTTGTTACTTTAAAACAAGGTAATTAAACATTTAAACCCAGGTTACAGAAGGAAAGCCTACATGGTTGGTAAAAGCAATTATGGTAATGGATGACCTGAAATACAACACCCAAGGGCTCTTTACCTGTGAGCATCAAATATTCCATGCTAGCAGCAGAATGTGAAGTTATGAGAGAATGAAGCTCTATCTTCAATGGAAAAACCTTCAATTGTTGCTGTGTCCCAGTTCCATATTAAGTATAAAGTATACATGAATCTTAATAGTATGCAGTAAATGAACGCAGACGTGTTCATCAAACCAAATCTTTGGAAAACTGTTTGATTAAAAACATCTAAAATTTTAGAAATGGAAAATACAATGTTTTTTCTGAAAGATGTATGACTTTTTCCAATATGTTCCTACTCACAGATTCTTTTACACCTCTGAAGAGCTCCTCTGGTCCTTTATTAATAATTTTTATCAGTTACGCGACATGTCAACCAGCTTATGCTTTTCCAAAGCATAAGATAGTATTTTAGTTTTTGTGTTATTTTGACAAATACCTTAATCAAGTGATACACCCGTCTTAAAAGTCAATGTTTTGCCTGCTAACATACTCCTGCCAAAAAAAATTATGTAATGAGCTGGAAAGCTAGTTGACATGGAAAAGGAGTTTATAATTTAAAGTAACTTGTCATGTCTGCTGCATGACAAATTTTACAATAACAACAGATGTCTGACAAGAAATACTTTGATAAGCGACTTTTTAGAGCAACATGAAACAATAAACCGAGCTGCAAAGAAGCCATACCATCAGTGGCCAAATTTTACTCACATCAGTGAAACTGAATGCAAAAGTATTTAATACATTAAGAGGAACAGACTAGAAAATCAATATCAAACAGAAGAACTTTGCAGCAAGGATTGTAATGGTGATATTACAGTACATCAAAGAAAAAATCTTTTGCAAAATTGAAATCTGACATTACTTTTTTTTTTTTTTTTTTTTTTTTACCAGCAACTACAAAATTACACACACAGACACCCACCCACACACACATGCCCCTGATAAAAGACCTGAGAAACTGGACAGACAAGGTGACCATTTCTAAATAAGGCTGAATGTCTGATTGTCCGGTTGTCCGATGGAGACGAGCAACATTCTTCATCACCGGAAAGTTACATTCATGACAGAGTGAGCTTGTGTCACAGCTCTGACATTTGTCCCAGAACGACACACCGAATTTGTCCTGAAGCCCCCCAAGTCTCTTGCGGTCTGTACTCAACAGTCTGGAGAAGCTCACCTGCTGGGCTGGGTTGGTTACTGGTGCTCAATATAACTAATGGAGTCCAGCTCAATATTTAATCTGTGTAATGTGGAGATGGGAACATATATCTTGTCGCAGAGAATGAAATCGCTCTATCTCATTAGTGAATTAGGTTGAGACGTTCAGCCCGATTAGACATTAATGCTATGGTTTATTGATGATATCAAAGTGAGCCGCTAAGAGGCCACTTTGCTGAATAAATCTGAAGCTGTGTAAGATTCAATTTTATTTTGTGTTTGAAATTACATTTTACATTTGCATATACATTTCACCATTCAAGGAAAAATTAATTCATCCAATCCACAACCAAAAAGACCAAATAAATACCTTCTTTTTGGAGGCTTTACTGTTGTAGCCACACTGTAGATACTAATAACAAAAAATTTAAATCATATGTATTTTTAAAGGATCACACCAATTATTTAGCATGTTTGAGCCCAATAAATGCTACCTGCATATCCATTCAATTATTGACAACCTTTTCCAAAACATAAAATTGCATCTTATTTTTTGTTATTTTTACAAATATCTAAACCTTTCAAAATCAAATGTTCAGGTTATACACCCATCTTAAAATTCAGTGTTTTGCCTGCTAACATTTGCACACAATTAAAGAAGGCAGTCCTCCTGGGACTATATTCCTTGGCGGAGGCATACATTTTCTTCCATGTAACTCCATGTTGGTTATTTCAACAAAAAAATTTTTTTTATAGATGTCATGTTAGCTGTATGATTGCTTACTTAGCTCATGCACATTTCAAGTATCTAAGCTGATTTTTTTAAATTATGAACTGAAACCAATGGCAGTATGTTTTGCAAAAATGGTTGGCAGTAATGTAACATATATGTGGGTTGGACTGTATATAATGGGCTCAAACATGCAAAATCAATGGCATGCTCCTTTAAAATCACATGCAGAAACTGTAATCCATTAATAATGATTTGGATTCTTAACCCGTTGAGAGGCTGCGTGTCTCTGCCCTGGAAAACCGGTAAAACCGTTCAGTGAAAACATTGAGGTCAGCAGCCAGTGGTGGTTATCTGACTCCAGTCTGGCGTCTCAGGTGGAGGACAGATTTCACTGTGAGAAACTCAGAATGTCTCCTGCTGTTACATATCTCTGACACAAACATGCCACCCACGGCCAATCTGACAACCAGAGGCAGTCTGGCTTTGGCACAATTCACCTAAAGAGTTTGGGCGATTGATGCTATGTCATATTTTCTCCACATTGTATAATTCTGATACTATGAGACTGTGAAACATCAGAACTGATTTTTTTTCACAAAAGTGAAAAAAAAGGGTTCATTGTTCAAGCATCTTGCATTGATTTTAGAAAACTCAGCAGAACTGTCATCACAAGTTACAGCGATGGCCTTAACATAAATGCCCCTCGGCAAAGAGTCTTTCTAATGTAAGAAGAAGAGGAAACTTTCAACGTGTCAGTTTGTGTCAGCTTGGGAATACGGTGAACTCATCATCTGTCAGCAGGGAGGGCAGGAAGACGGCACACGCTTGTGGCTCACATCAGTTTTTGACAATGACAAATCAAAGCCAGGAAGGAGACACGGACTCTAACATCTTCAGTTCCTCTCCACCTGCACAATAAGCAGCTGTCTGCCAAAATGACAAACTCAAATCATCTAAAATCTTTCAAATTCCTCAGGCAGATCACCAGCTGTCAAAAGACATCATGAGGACTGAATCAGGACAGTAACGTTTCAAAAAAGTAGGACAAAAACTTTACCAGACTGAGCAACATTCCATATGGACAAAGGGGATTAAACCTCCTAAAGATTTTTGCTCCTAACTGTAACAGCTGGCACAAATCTGAAGACAATTATGAAAACATGGACAATCTCTGCACTTGGACACCCATCATTGCCATTTATCGCAGCAGATGTATCCCTACAGAATTTCCAAAGTCAGCAAGCATGCAGCATCTGTCTATTTTGTGACCTGACTGAAACACTGAGAAAAAAAACTTGCTATGTGCTCAGTCATAAAACCCTGAAAAAAATGAGAGGGTGTAGTCTTTGCTGTTGTTTGACAAGTTATGCATCTACGTTTTGACAGGCGTCTCTACACATGGGTGTGCATGCATAATCGAGTTCACTGCAGAAGCAAAACTGCCCTCGTCGAAAAGTGTGCATTAGAAATAGAACTCAACAAACAGCACAAATAACACACTTTAGCTCCCCAGCAAAAGCGAAGCAAGGGTCATAATCTAGGGCCATTACATTATACTGAATAACATAAAGCAGATATAGATAGAAATGCAGGATGGGATTACTGAAATGGTTATTACTTCACTGATGTTTTTATGTGTGGAACACCAATTTTTATGATTTATAGTAATCATAGCACCGTAACATAACAACAAACCTGCGTATTTGAGGATTAATGTAAGCCTTCATTGTCCCGGATCAACCTGAACTATGTTCTATTATAACATTTGGCTGGCTTTACAGAGGATAAAATTCTAGGCTTAACGGTCCATCCTAAAATGTCATTTAAATTTAAGATTTGGCTTAATCCTGAAGTCAAATTACATTTTTAATCACACCCAAGTTCTGGAACAGCAATGGACATAAACGCAGACAAACTGACATGGGAATAAAGGCATCCCAAAGCTTCTCTCTCTCCCCCTCTCTCTCTCTCTCTCTCTCTCTCTCTCTCTCTCTCTCTCTTTGTCTCTGTCTGTGTGTGTGTGTGTGTGTGTGTGTGCGTGTGCACATATAACAGTCTGCAGGAACCAAGTAATGACATGAAGAAAAGAGAAAAAGCCCTCTGGCTGGGAGGGAAAGTAGCAGCTGGGTGGATGTTAAAGTACAGAAACTTCGAACTGGATTTAAACCGTAAGACAAAGTCAATTCTCCAGCCAGTTTGTTCCAAAAGCTGGCATGGCCATTTAGCATTTAATGAATTAGAAAAAGCACTTTGTAATCAACGAGTACATCTTAAAATGCGAGACTGCAGTGTGGTGATGTTTTCTGATTCATGTAGGTATTCAGGCATCTATGTTTGAATAAATTGTACAGTCATCATTGTGGAGATGGGATATGTTGAGAAAAGCGCATTACAGCGATCAATTGGGAAGCAAACAATTTGCTTAATAAAGTTTTCTAGGTTGCTAAAGGAGCAAATGTCTTTATCCTGATGAAGCACTATCTGAGGTGAAAAATGTTTTGGGGATTGATGTGAATGTCAGAGGAGGAGTTGGGATCAGAGACTTCCTGTGGGGTAAATGTGCTGCTACTGGCGATTAAGCATCTAGAATGAAAAGCTTGCTGTGGTGCCTGAAATGAACTTTTCAGCTCAGCTGTAATGGAGGAAAAATGCTGCTTCAGAACAATTTTGCTGTATAAAAAAAAACTGAAGGGCAATTATTAGAAGGCATACCTTCACTGGCTTAAAGGGAAACAAATGACTATAATAATAAAAACTAGAACTTAATTGCTTTATTTTTTTATAAGAAACAGTAGTAGTTTTTTTTTTTTTTCCAGCTCTGGACCAAACTGCTCCTATTGATAGCCTTGCACGGGATACATGTGCCTATTTTTGTTTGTTTGTTTGTTACAATGTTAAAAAATTATTTGAAAAAAATTCCTTGATCCACCCTTGGATCTGGATTGGCACCAAAATTGAATGGGTTCGTCTTTGGGCCATGCCCCATCCTTCCACCAATTCTTTTTTTTTTTTTTTTTTTTTTTTTTTTNAAAAAAAAAAAAAAAAAAGGAAACATGCAAACAAAGAAATCAAACACAAGTGAAAATATGATCTCCTCTGCAGAGACAATGAGGACTGAAGTTCTGATAGCTGAATTGATTTAATTCCTTTCCATTTTGGTATCATGCCCATATTTAGCAATACACCTCTCTCTCTCTCTCTCTCTCTCTCTCTCTCTCTCTCTCTCTCTCTTTCTCTCTCTCTCTCTCTCCCCCTCTATTATTACAGTTCTATACAGAATAACTTCATATTATATGAGAAACTGGGCTAATTTCAACCCAAACTATGTACAATTTACTATTTAACTTGATTAAGTTTAAATCTAAAGCTAATTTGACACAATGTATATAAAACACGCTTAATAGAAAACTTTTGTGATGTGGATTGAATCAGTGCAATAATATTAGCAGAAACTAAATCGCTGCATTATTTAGTATCAAGGAAAGATGTGCAAAAGCAGCATTTATGAATCATATAATTTACATATGATTAAAGGTTTTGGAGGTTGGGGGAGGAAGTATGAACGTATGAATGTGATGCTCTCATGCAAACTTACAGGGTGCATTCTAATTTCTAAACAGCGACTGGGAATCTTCTGCAGGGGAAATGAAAATGCTTCAGTTACAGCATGCGGATATGGTAATGATCCCTGTCCATTCTTACCATTGCTCATAAAGAAAAAGGCTTACAATGAGACATCTGAAGGGGGTGACACATTTTACTATTGAGCTATTTCAATGACTGATACTCCTCTGGACTTGCAAATACTAATATAACAACAAGGCTGATGAATATTACTAATCAGATTTACAAAGGACCTACAAATGTTATATGTTTTTTTTTCTTTTTTTAATAAAAGAAACTGATTCTATATCTATATACGGTAAAGAATAAAGGGTAAAACAAGATGAGCAGACGCGAAGTGCTGGCTCAGCTCTTTCAGTGTTGCTACAGGCATTAGAAAAATTAGAATTTTGTAAAAAGTAAGACAATCCATTAGTATGATTAATCTTGGCCTCATTTGAGATTCAAGAAAATGCTTATGCTGTATTTCCTTTCAATTGAATGTCCTTTTAAGTTGATTTAATGTTAAAAAAGGCCATCTGAAACACACAAAAGCTTCCTGATAACATACAAGAAGTCCAATGGCACCATTAATTTTGCGGCTCTACAAAAGAAACACAAGTGCTGACTTGCAGGAGGAAAACTGTAAATAACTAAGCTTTGATGCAAGGTCAAAAAAAAAAAAAAAAAAAAGATCCAAGTGTTGGATCATTTCAGTGATGCAGACAATCTGTATTCATCCACTGAACTTTAGTTAGTTATTCTTTAATCAGAATGTATCATGAATTATTAATGTGGCTTCAAAAGATGACACTCTCTGTCCTACAACAAACTTGGAAGGATTTTCCACAATAAAATAACGCAAATTATAAATTGCAAAGGTATTCATAAATATTTTTGTGTTTTATGTCAAAGATATTTCCTTAAGTCCTCAGCTGAAGTTGCAGTATGTTATAACCTTTCATGTGTGTATCAGTTTTCATTCATTAAGTAGACACAACAAAGAAAGTTAAGATCATTAAGTCAGTAAAGAATATCTGTTGAGCCTGCAAAAACTGAAATTTGCTGCAAACTAGTTAGCTGTGATCATGTCAGCCTACAGTATACAGGGATGGAAGATTTATTAAATGTGATAAGGCATTAGATTAATAACCATTCACGACAGTAAAGGCGTAACAAAAACATAAGAAGGATTACCTGTATCTCTCTTGCATGGTATATGATAATCAACCCCAGGAGAATGATTGTAGAAAGGCTTATCAGGCATTTTAGAGCTAATGAATACAGGGACTCCTGGAAGAGAGCGACAACACTTCAACCAAACAACACACAAGATCAAGAAACAATCCACATTCTTTTATGGTAAACTAGCTGTTAGATGCGTGACAAAAATGTGGTAAAATGCATATATATCCATATACATTAATATATCTGTTTGTGGGCTGCCTAAGCTGAAATGTGATATCCTCTTGTACAATGGGGTTCCCCTTCATGGCTGGACAGCAGTGGGCCTTTGGGGCCTGCGTGACAGGACCATGTCACTACACGGGACACTTTATAGTGAGCCCACACTTCTGCTAAACTGATTCTTAAAGACTTTTTGGCAGGAGTTGTTTAATAGAGAAGGCTTGCTCAATCAGTCGCATGCCACTATAAACGCTCTACATGGGACGGTGATTGAGTTATACGCACCTTTCCATAGGCTCCCCACGAGAGTTCAGTCTCTATAACCATAACAACGATCCCAAACATCCCAAAGATTAAAGCATAGTCGCTGAGCCGTTTCCTTTTCTCAAACAAGGCCCTCCTGTGCCCGAGCTTTTCCCCAATGTTCTGGTTCTTCTTTTTCCCCGATTTGCCGCTGTGGTTGCAGCCTCCCCCTCCGTCTCCCGATGCGTAAGGCATCAGGGTGGTGGAATTATTCTCCGGCTTGGATACTAAAGTGTCCGACGCATCTGCGGCTGAGATGGGCTGCAAAGGCTGGGACTCGGAATCAAACTCGTGTATGTTTCTGCGGGACGAGCTCAAGTTGCTCAGCGGCCGCATTACGCCGCCGTTGTATCTGCAGCTGCTCATGGCTATTTCATTGTAGGAGTTACTGTCTTTGTGGCTGCTGCCCAGGCTGCCCCGCTGCCGACCGCGGCAATGCTGCTGCTGCTGCTGAGGAGGAGGAGGAGGAGGAGGAGGAGGGTGATGATGTCTGNCCGCGGCAATGCTGCTGCTGCTGCTGAGGAGGAGGAGGAGGAGGAGGAGGAGGGTGATGATGTCTGGATGAACTACCATGACTAGATGGCGTGAACTCGTAGACGCTGTACTGACAACCTTGCCTCGAAGACGTCTCGGAAGGTGTCCTTAAAGTTCCCACAGTGGTCGGCGACGTCCCGCGAAAGACGAGGCTTTTCCTCGCATCACAGGTGCAGCTGTTGCAGGTGCAGCATTGGTCGTGCTGCTTGCCGAGTCGATCCTCCCGCCCGCAGTAGTGCTGGTACTTACAGTGCTGGAACTGCTGCTCTGGAAAGAAATCGTTCTGCAGCTGCAATGGGGTTTCCATGTCAGTGCTGCTGTTTAAAGCAGCAGTCAGGTACCACGCAGCACCCCACGGAGGGCGTTATGGTACTTACGGCAGGAGAGAGCCGCTGCATGAATAGACCCATTTCGGCTCCGGTAGAAAGTGAGCAGAGCCTCCGATTGGGCAGCGGGGACCAAAACAACTGGTTTGACGTCACGAAAAGGTTGCAACCGTGGTGAAACCCAAACTCACTTCAGGATCTAAGCAAACACGCGATGATGGTTTTGTAACATTTTATTTGGAGATTTGCCTGCACTTTGACAGTTTTGCCCGTTGTTAAACTAGGCTGTAGAGTATTAAACACAAACTTTCTTTACCAAAAGCAACATGTTTTAATCAGTGAATAAAGCTATAAATAAAGTCTTCAGAGAAAGTGTTGCACCTCCTTTTTTACTATTTTAATATGCGGACAAATACCAGATAACAATTCTAATATCTTTTTTTTTTTTTTTTTTTTTTTTTTTTTAATGCATGCGTGCATGAGTAACGCTTGGAAGGAAAACGGGCCAAAGTTTCAGTCACGATCAGCTGACAAACACACAAATGTTATTTTCGTGGCAACCATCTTCAATATACGTGAATCTGACTAAAAATCGTATGGTTAAAAATTAAGGATTGGAACTTCAAATGTCATTTCATCATTTCACATTTGTGATATTGTGATATACTGCCGCTCTCACAGAGGTAATAGGTTTTACACAAAACGCCCCACCAGTCATAAATTTCTGATTCCCCGTTTATTGACTTCATAGGAAGCACACGAAGCTCCTTGCCGTCACTGATTTACAAGATGCTGCTTTCATTCAGCCTCATGACACCTTTCGTGACCATGTGACCATTGCGGGCCTATGGCACCTATGGTCAGAGCTCTTGTCTGCAGCCACAGATTGATGTGAACGCTGGTGGCGGTGATATTAATGGAGGAGAAGAGTTATACCACCCCGAGGAAATACAGGCAAGTGCTCGAGATTGAGCATCTGTGGAGGCATAAAGCACAGCCTGAAACCCAATCATCCACACGTCCTGGAGCTGCAGCAGCAACAAATTCAGTCTCTGAGCTGTTAGGCTATATTGGAGTTATGTTTTTGTATTTGTGGAGGGACTTTAATCGGTGCTCCGAGGCTTTCTTCACTTCAGTTGCAATGCAAGAGGAAAGCGGTCTCTATCTCAATGAGTTCTTAAACACTCACGATTAAAAATGGGGTGTAAAATTATATATATATAGATAGATATATATATATATCTATCTATATATATTACTATTATTAACCCATGGATATGATTCTGAGTTCTGTATTGATGACACTGAGGCAGTAACGTGGAACTGTCCGCGGTGCTGAACGTTCATTCATTTACTGCCTCCCCTTTAATGAAACAAGCTGCACAGGATCGCAATGCGCACTTACCCCTTATAGGCTGGATATAAATACCACGTGGCACCTCCGACCTTCTTGAGGCGGAAGTTTCCTTTATATGCGTGTGGACTCTTTAGGTAAGACAATCCACGAGGTTTAACACACAGGGACATTTGAACCGTGCCATTATTTTGGTAAACAGTCACAGGAGACTTCTCTGGAGAGCAGCCCGTTCAGGTCTCACCGGTTATCTGTATAAACTGTCTCCAAACCCTCACCAGATCGTTTCGCCTGGAGGGATACATTCCCATTTATTTTGCTGTCTGCAGCTGTTATTCATATTCTCACTCACTACTCATTTTGCTGTCTATGCATAGGCGGTTTTATAAATCGATATTAAATTGAACTCATACTAAACAAACATGCTGTTGCTGGACATCTGTAACATTAACAAAGCTCATTTTGTTATTCCAGCTCTTTGAGTCTTCTGGTCACTGGAAATTTGTCCGACACTGACAGTGACATTTTTCTTTGCGGGGAGTAATACTCCAAATACTAAGTGTCATTTGAGTTGCGACAGTATTTTTAATGTAAATAACTGTATGGATTTGTAAGAAGATCTTACAGAGATTTTTTCATGATGTAGCAGAGTATTGTGTTGCAAAGTTATTATACTTCATAGCCATTCCTTGATGCAGGAATATGGAATAATGAAGCTTTGCAATTATATGTATTTCAACTGTTTAAGGTTTTAGGTCCTCAAAAGTTGTCATTAATCCTATTGTCAGGACACTGTTTTATGTTTATGTTGTGATACTGTTTTACATTTTATGACTGATTTTATTGGTGTTTTCTGTGTTAAGTAACTTTGAGATCTAGAAAAGCTATATATACATACATACATACATATATATATATATAAATGGAATGTATTATTGCTATTATTATTATTTGATAACCACACACCTTTGCGTGATACCTCATAAATTCCCAATAAAGCATTCAATGATAAACAACAAATATTCTCTCTCTCTCTCTCTCTCTCTCTCTCTCTCTCTCTCAATTTTAATTCAAAGGCTTTACTGACATGAAAGTTTCAAATAAGAATAATTTTGCCAAAGCATCAAAGTACAAATTCATAAAATATTTGGACAGTACAATATACAAAGCAGCAATAAACACATTTTCTATGCATCAACTCTCTCTCTCTCTCTCTCTCTCTCAGCTCACAGCCATTGTTGCCTGCTGTGTTGGTTAATGTGGCATGCTCACTGCCAGATTTAACGAGTATGTGGGCACCAGCGCTGACCGTGTCTGCAGTGTCAAGGCTGATACATTTTGTGAAGCTGAGGTTTGTAAGCAGTGATAATTGTGAGGATATTTTGCACTGCTAACTTGCTCAGTAAAGCTCTCTTCCTCTCTCTTTCTCCTCTCTATTGGATTCTCAGAATCAGAAGCATTCCAAAACACAGTGGAAGGAGCTGACGTTAAAGTAAGAACAGTTATTAGTGCTGCTGCTACTCTGACTTATCATGGTTAAAAGTGTAATTTCTTGTGGCCAACTGGAGGATCCATGGGTGCTCATAGGGCATCCTAAAGGCTAGTTCCCCTCTCCATTGTTGAGACATGTATATATTTCTATATTTTCTGTGTCACAGCATATTGCTCCCTCTAGTGTTGGCAATAAATGAGGGGATATACAATACATCCTCATGTACATTTAAAAAGGAAAATCATAGAATTGCCCCAGTCAGCAGCCTTTTACTCCTCAACTCCATGTGTTTGCCTACTGGAGTATGTTTTTCATACTTACAGGCAAGTAGCAAAGTAAGCAGTTTGAGCACTTGACAGAATTAGTCACTCAGCTGCTCAATAATCTTTTCCCACAATCCTCTGCAGCACTTGTTCATTAAGACCGAGAAAGCCTACAGCCTCTAAGAGTTGTGCCCTTATTTCAAGCTTTCTTAAGATCTATACATTGGCATTGTTATTATTATTATTATTATTTTTTACCAGACTATTTATGATTTTACAACACTACTCATCATCATTTCATACAAGTTATTCTATTCAATGCAACTTCCTTATTGTACAGATGACCAGTCACTCATTCACTACTGTTCACCACTCCTCTCTCTCTCTCTCTCTCTCTCTCTCTCTCTCTCTCTCCCCCCTATATATGCCAGGCAACCACTCATCCTTGGTTACAAGGCTGTTTGGTCAAACAAAATAAGTCTATTGCAAAAGTCAATAAATGTCTGCAACAAATTACAGGTGCATATTGTGTAAATTCACCCAATTCATCCATCCCTTTAATTATCTGTAACAGCAGCCATTATAAATATCGGAATTAATGGGTCAAATTTGCTTAATTCTGTCAACATCTGTTCCCTTACTGTGTTTGTGCAGCCTGTCCTTCACTGACAGACTTAAACTGTTAATTACCTTTGCCAACAAAGATGGATTGTTACATTTTAGCTTTATTCTGCATCAGTTGTTGCAACATGGAGTCATATTTCCAACTTAAGCACACTGTATTGAGTGATAACTGACTAAAATGCTTACAAATAACTAGAATTTAAGAATATTTTCTCAGGTATGTTTATGGAAACGTGCATCTTCTTGGGGCCTAGACTAACATTTTTATTAATTTTATGAAATCCAACAGGTAGACCTGGCATACTTCACTACAATACATACATTACATTACAAGGCTTTAATGTTAAATGTAGTTTTGCCCTGATTGAATTTTGTAGTTTTTAGCTGTTATTTATTGGTAATTAGCATTTTTAATGAATCTCAGGGGACTCACTTCTTAGATTTATCAGATATATATGTGCAATGAATGACTGTTGTATGTTTGCTTATTTATTATGAGCACTGAGACAAATTCCTATCAAATGTGAGTTGACTTGGCAATAAAGTATTGTACTGTAATACTAAAGCATCACTCACTCTCCATGAGTAAAACAAAATATGGTTGCTTTTGTTGTGTGTTCTAATAATTTATATACCCTTCACAACCAAATGATCTTTCTTGGGGTCTCAAAATGCTACCAAAAGCTAGCAAACTCCCATTGGAGACTGTAGGTTTGGATGTTTTGAGTTGCTTCTAATAAAATTTTAATGTCCATGCAGTTGCTTGAAAATCTGAAGGTCCTATGAGCAAATATTCACACCATGTACTTACAAAATAAATTATTAAAGTACAGAAAAAGCATCCAGAAAAAAATGTTGATCCTTGTTTAACTCAAAGTGGAAAGGATTTTTGCTGTGGTACAGCACTTTGTCGATGTAGCTAATTAAAGCAAGAAATCAAACTCATCAAAGCAGAAGGGAAAAAGTGTCTGACTTTTATTAACACACAAGTTAGAAAAACATGGACATGCAAAACGAAGCAATACAGCATAAAATTCAGGTCACAGTGTTCTTCCTACTGAAGTTGTTGTTTGTCGAAGCAGAACTGAATTTAATTGCTGTATTTCTTTTTAAGATATGAATCATGGGGAAAATGGATACTGAATTTGACCCCAAAATTTCAAGGTGCAGATTTTACAGGAATGACCATTAGTTAGCATATTAGCATACAACCATAAACAGAAAAATCGACAGCTCTGATATTAGCAATAAGAGCATGACACAGTTTCACATATGCACCATGAGATACTTTTTTATGTTTGTTGTAGGTTGAAAGTAAAGATGTGATAAATTTCTTTAAAGGAAATACTTTGTGGAAAAAAAATAGTTCTTATAAGAAGAGGTCATTCTAGCAGACGTTGTCCTTTGACCTTATTGGTATATTATTTTTACTAAAAGCCTAAAGAGTCCACTTTTACAAATGTTATCTAAATGAAACATCATCATATGTGCAATGACATATGAGCATGTTTCCTAATATGATTTATTAAAATAGCACTTTCAAAATAAAAGCTACAAACTGCTTCACAACCAAGAGAGATACAAGACACACGAAGGCCAGATCAATAACAGGAGATAAATCAACCAGAGTCATTGGGATAAAAACGCACTGAAGACATAACAGAAGAGGCAACAAGGACAGCGGTGAAAAAAGGAAAAAGGCTATAAAAAAAAGGGCAACACAATAAAAAACATTTTCATTCAACTACATCAGCTCAAGAAATGTTTTAGTGTTTCACTGCACAGAGAATAATTTGTGCAGGCTGATAATGGCATTTTTTATATGCTCATAAAATTACATAAATGATAAACCATTTAGAAAAATGATTTCATCAACCAAAAACTAAAATTATCATCTCTTATCTAGATAAGTGTTGGGAGGAGATGTTTAAGATGTTTGCTAGACAAAGAGAAATGCTAGGGATCTAAACCTTCAAAATAATCTGTATTTGTGTCTGTATTCATTTTTCAAACCAAAGATGGTGTGCCCTTAGAAGTGGTTCTCAAACTCGCTTCTGAGAACCAAAACGTAGGAGGGGAACCACCTCACCAACAAATTCACATCTGAGCAACGTATCTGTTTTTGTTCCGTCTCTGGCTTTTACTTCCAGCAAACACGAACACATTGTCCTCCAGCAATGACTCAGTCCTTGTCTGAACTGTCCAACATCAAATATTACAGATTGCATTAAGCTGTAAGTCTACCAAACTTTTTTGGCCAATCACTGCTACTTTATAAAGTGCAGCAGTGATGCACCAGTTCCCCACTTTTCATTAAATTCTGATGTACGGCACATGAATGAATGAATGAATGAAGGAAGGAAGGAAGGAAGGAAGGAAGGAAGGAAGGAAGGAAGGAAGGAAGGAAGGAAGGAAGGAAAAAAGATCTTTCAAGTAGTCTGAAATTGTTGGTGTGCGGTGTTGAGAATAATCTTTCTTCCAAGTTTCACCAAAATCTGCCCTCGCCCGCCAACACTGTTGAGATTAATTGAACATGATTTATTGATCTATGAGTCATGCGGACACTGGATACCTGACTAGGGTAAGAAGCTTGACCTCCGGCAGCATTCTGCAGGGACTCCACCTGTTTTCACTCTGATTCCTCCTCTAATGTCCCTGAAACCTGAATCCAGGGGCCTTTGGGTGAGTCACACTTGACAGGAGAGTCATTTGTGTTGAGCTGAAGATTTACTGAAGCAATCTGGTTTAAGTGCCACACTCAAGGGCATGATGGCACGGCGTACCACGTGGGATTTCAATGCCACCACATGAGTGTGATATACAGCCACTTTGCCAGTTCTTTTTTACATTTGTCATTTGTAATATGGAGAATGGGCAGCAAGCCTGCAGAGGGTAGAATTCACAGTCTAATTGGTCTGTCTGCCTTTGTACTTCACACGCAAGTGTGTTTTATGGTGGAGGTACTCTGAGGATAAGAATATAGCGCACAGAGAGACATGACTATTTATCTTCTGACTTCAAAGTTCTCATTGTGACAAAATAACTAGATGAAAGATGGGATTTACTTGATACTTCACAAAAAAACAAATATGGCATATTATTACCGACGTAATTACCATTTTACTAAATTGCAGGATGCCTGTGAATGCTTTCATATGTCATTTATCTTCAGCTGTTTGTTTTTGTTGCAATCCATAGTGACTGGCATTGGAGAGCTTTAGATAGACAAAAAAGGGATAAATCAGATTTGATGTAATGTACAGTACTTTCAACTTTTTGTTCATTTTCCTGAAGACACTATTACTCTAAAACATTAAAGAAAGTATATAGTATATTTTTCCTTTCTTTCATGAGTGTAAATACCACTAGTGTAACATCTATTTTAAAGGTCCAAGTATAAGAATATTCAACAGTCTTTCTGTCTCACACTGTGCATTGATTCCTGTGTGAAGATGAGCAGGACACAATAAGTGTTTGTGGAAATCAGCGTCAGAGAGCTTGTGAAAGGATATCGATCACACTGTATGTCATCCTGCTTGAACTGCAGTTTAGACTCCAGTCGTGAGAATGTATTCAGTGTTTGTCTGGACCTGAAAGCTCCTTGTAAAGTGAACCTGTAAGCCATTTATTATTCATTGTAACCAAGCGTTGCTATGCCTCTCTGTCTACTTGGAGGACCTTGTGTGTTTGCCGTGACTCCTTGTAGGTCAGTTTCTGCTGCCAAGTTGCCAAGTGCCTGAAACAAAGATTGCAGTCTCCTCAGCAATATTGCCAATGTTTACTCTGAGAATACTCTGTGCAGCTGCCATCTTATGACGACTTTACTGTCAGTGTATTGCAAGGAAATTCAGAGTAATGAAAGGATGATATTATGATGAATAGTGCAGTGCCCGTTCAAAAACGTGTCTATTCGGAACGGGCTGGACTTTATGCAGCCTGCGATAATTTTGTTCTGCATGTCCTCATGAGCTAGCTTTGTTTACTATACAGGATCGGGTTGAGACTGTGCCACTGGACTGGAGCATATGCTGCCGCGCTGGAGCGTATTGTGCCACACGGACTACTTTTTACTGGCACAGCTCAATTTGAGAACCACTCATCCAAACAACTTCACACGTGACATGCATGTCCTTGGGTCCTGAGCAATAAACCTGCTGAATATCAACTTCATACAGTGCCGGGTTCTAGAGATATAGGTGCCACAGACAGAGACATTCTGTCTTTATAGTTAGATGGTTTCACCACAGAAAACATGTTAGACATAGACAGTATTGTAAATACTCTCATTAATTATCCAAAACAATTTTTGTTTTCTTTTTAGAATAAATACTTCACATTATGTGTACATTAATGGATGGATTTAAGCAAAATTTCAGCTAAACCTCCCTAAAGAACCATTATAGAACAACCAAGTGTTGATTCACAGTGGGATCTGTACTACTAGCAATCTTTTAACATTACAGTCAATTGGTTTCACATTGATTTTGCTTAATGGAGCTTTAACATGTAGTTATTGTTTCCATGCAATAACAAATGTTTTCCTTTCAGGCTGAGAAGTGGCTGATTTGTCTGTTGATTATTCTTTAATAATCAACAGACAAATTATTAGATTATTACATTATTCTTTAATAATCAAAAGACAAATCATATCTTGTCTGGTATCACAATTGTGTTTACTATGTCTTAATGCTGATTAACCATCTCCTCATTTGAAAGATTGACTAACTTTATGCCTTAACAGACTTAGGACAACCAACTAACAAACTTCAGCTTATGTAAGCAGCAAGCAGACAGCACAGTGGGGCCTTTGGGTTCTGGTGTGGGATTCTTGAGGGAAGGAGGGAGGTTTTTTTTTTTTTTTTTTTTTTTTTACTTATATCAAAATGTAAAGGAAGAAGGTCTGTTTCCGTGATTAGGTTTTGGGATGCAGTGAGAAAGTTGTTGGAATCAGTTTTAATGTGGTATAGATGGAGGTTTTACCAGCAGCTTTATGTGATGTATTTATATGTATTTAAATATAATATATATGTATATTATATTTATATGTATTTATATGTATGTGTATGTAAATACACATATTTACATACACATACACATACATATACATATACATATACATATATATATATATACACACACACACACACACACACACACACACACACACACAAACACACTATGTGGTGGTGTTGCACCCTGTGGCGCAGTTTGGCCATGACTTGAACGTATGTTCCGAAATTAACCGTGGGCACACGCAGCAAAAAGGCCAACCATTTACTTTTGTACAGCCCTTGTTATACATCTGCTCTGAGCTGTTCTTCCAACACAACACACACACACCCACCCACACACAGTTGCAGTTGCTAGTTGATAGGGCACAGAAATCTCTATGTTGCGGTCACAGTGAGGAGTCTGATAAATAGATTGCCAGCTGCTCAAATATGTCCTACAATACGTTTCTGGAAGCAGGAAGGATAACCAATAATATGGCTGCCAAATTTCAGCTGATTTGCAATAGAACAGCTGGGTCTTTGTGTATGATGTCAGCACTTAAGAGATAAAGAGCTTTGTAAAACATGTAATGTGAGGAGTTGGATGCCAGTGGTCCTGTATTAACTGTTGCTAAAAAAAACATTATGTTGTTCATTGAGCAACTGCTTTGCTTTGCAAAAGCAGGATAATGTTTCTTTGGGGATTCAGATGTGTTGTTTTATTTTCTGTGAAGTTTGCTTTGTTCTTTCGCGATCCAATTATAGGCTGTTTCACTTCCTCTCTCAGTTTTTTCCAGTAGCAATAAAACCAGTCATCCTTCTCTTCTGCCTTTATCAGGTGCAGCATATTCCAGGATTCTTACTTATAAATCAGCCTCTAGTGTCACTTTTCCCTCCCAAACTACAAAGAACCACATCTCTACATTCATCTCTCTGATCTCTCTGCCCTAATTTCTTCTTTTTATGCCTCTCGCTTTTCTCTCTCTCTCTCTTTATTTCTCTCTGGCTCTGCAGTTATAGGGTGGCATCTTCCCTAGCACACCACATTATAGATGCCTCATGAGATTTGGACTTGCCAGGCCTCTTTTAGCCTAGTTTAAAGATGACAACTCTGTGGCAAACCAAGAAAATGCCACAACCTCTCTTGATCTTTTGTTTGTCCTGCAGCAGAACATGCATGACTGTGATAAGAAAAGCCACAACTTTGGCTACAGATATCTTTATCAGTATCTGATCACAATGTGAAAGGTATGTATGGAATCATTTAATTTTGCGGTGCATTTTTAAATCATATTGATCATTGGAAAACACTCAAGATGGAAATGAAAACTGTTTACTGCCCAGCTTAAGCTAAAACAGTGTCAGCCATTTTTTTGTGTGAGAATAGGTTACTATTGTGCATGCATGTATGTAAAATTGGCTCGGTGCCTCTCTGATTGTGCAGGATCAGCCATTTTTTGCTTGAGTTAAACAATAAAGTCACTTGTTTTCAGCTGCAAGTGCTTTGATCTCCAGTTCTGACAGTGTTTTGAAGTAAAGCTTCAGGTTCTTAGTGCTCTGTCTTAAGTGCATTGTTATCCAAAACCCCAAGAGAAAATGCAGGCTAGCTGCCAACAGAGCCTTCCAGGAGGTTAACTGAGTGACATCTGGCAGTGATGTCACTCAGTTAACTGCAGATTTAGCGTGGTACAGTTCTTGATGTAATCATATTTGTGGTTTTCTGGTCATTGCTCTCACAGGTAGCAGATGAAGGAATGTACCCATCAGCATGCAAATCTTTCCCCTACTGATGTCATCCGCAGGGCTATTAAGACATCATATCTCACATCTTCGGAATATGTGCATCTGTCAACTCTTGCACACTTAAAAATAGAGATGCAGAAGAAGTATTTTCTTTTTTGTGCATCCATGAGTATATTTTGCAAACATGTATCATATCAGGCACATAATGGGCCCAGATGCATAACTTATGTTCCATCATAAAGGTACAAAATAGTTTCTCATAGTTAAAGGGAGAAATTTGCTTACTAAAGTTAGGTAGTTCTAAAGGAAACAACACTTACAGAATGAGAACTCAGGCTCTGTCTAGCTTTCTCCTTCTGTCTACATATGTGGGTTAGAACCTAAGCTGGTATGCACCAGACAGAGCACACAGGTAATCCAGCAATTTTTTTTTGTTTTTGTTTTTGTTTTTTTTGTCAAAAATGAATAAGGAATACCAACATCCTTGCTGATAACTGGAAACACTCGTGGTCTACTTGCCAGTTTCAGCAAATTTGGATTTATTTGGCTGTGTGGGCGCTGTGCTTTGAGAGTGTTATAAAGTCGCACAGTGCATTACTAAACATTGAAACACATTCACTAATAGAGAATGCATAAAAGAGGGATTCCTAAGATGCTGACATATTGAGTTGAAATTACAGAAAATCAGACAGTGAGCAGTATTACCTTTAATTATAATTTTGCATCTTTAGCTAATTTTTGTGTATGTGAGCAAGCAAATGGACATGTTTGGTCAATAGTCATAAACAGGGTCTCTCTCTCTCTCTCTCTCTCTCTCTCTCTCTCTCTCTCTCTCTCTCTGTCTGTCTGTCTGTCTGTGCGCATATTAAGTTAACAATTTGGATTTGGATTCAGTGGTACTGGACAATAACTAAGAGACTCAGATCCACATTAGAATGGGGTGCACATGGTCTCTGTTAGCTTGATAGATGCAGGCAGTCAGATGCAGTGAACTGGGCTCCTGTTAGTGTTGTTGTAAACTACTATAATATGAATGCTTAATTCTCTCTACCAGACTGGCTGGGATGTTAAACATTGTAAAAATGTCTCAAACGTTTTAAATTTTAAATTGAATCAGTTACATGTATCTTGAAGGACCATACCATCCATTTTGCATGTTTGAGCCTAGTATATTAAATTTTCATACATGTAACGTTACTGACAACCATTTCTTAAAGGATAAAACCGTATTTCAGCTTTCCTGATGTTTTGCAAAATCCCTTAATCTTTCAAAATCAAATATTCAAGTGACACATCCACCTTAAATATCGAAGCTTTGCCTGCTAATAGTTATGCAGCCTTATGAAGTCACGGTCATTTAAATTTTTCGATATATGTAGGTCTTCTTTTGGGACTATAAATTCACTCTGCACTTTTTTATTGTGCTTAAACGCTAAAATTACATAACTTCTTGTTCGCGATGATGGTTTTTCTATCCCAAGAAGGTTTCAAGTATCAACAAGTTGATTTTAATAGCGTACGAGAACGAACTAAAACCAATGGCTGTCTGGAAGGTAGGAAATTTGTTTTTAAATTCACCATTCCAGTAGTATGCTTTGGGAAATAATTGTCAGTAATGTTACGTGTATATGAAAATTAAATATATTAGGCTCAAACATGCAAAATGGACGGTATGGTCCTTTAATGTCAAATACGACCTGTATGAGTGGAATTCAATGAACTGGTGCAACTAGTGCAAGAGATTTCTGTCTTTATAGTTAGATGTCTCCAAAGGAGCAAGTTTTGCAATTATTTACATAGACTGCAGGACAATAAATAACCTCGTCTGAGTGTCTGTCCAAAGTCTTTCACGGTTTCTGGGCAAAAAAACGCATGCAATCACATCCAATAATTAAACACAGACAGCTCACGTAACTGCACACACAAGCACAGACACCAAAGAAGGGCATATTTAGTGGCATTTCCTCTTTGACCCAAAAGCAAAGTTAATAATTTCACTGCAAAGTTACAGGAGTTTCCAGGAGTTAAATGTTTGGATGATCTGAAAAGACTAGACAACGACCAAACACCAGCTATGTCACACTATTTGGCACTCCTGGTAGGTGATACATTAAAAATTACTTTATATGTATACCCTAAATGATTTATTTTTGGCTAGTCAAATGAGAATTTCAAGCGTAGAATGTGGCACTGGTAAATTTATTGTAACCAAAATTTACTGATCACATGCATGAGGGATAGCTACAGATAATCAAACCAAGACCATCATTCAACAAATCTCATGAAGATTGTTCATGTGTCACTGTGGGCGTCTCTTGTGAACATGAATGCAGTGCTTTATACATGCATCATCTTGTGCATAAAACCAGAGCTTACTGGTACTGTAGAGTGAGAGCATGTACCACACGCATGTTTTGTCCTTATAACTCTCTACATGCTCAATTTCTGCAGCTAGAAAACCCTGTTGTAGTTGCTGCCATTTTTATCACTGGCATTGGTGGGACATTTCAATATGGTTTCTGTGTCGCTGTGATGACATCCCCCTCTGATGTAAGTACAACTAAACTAAAAATGGAATCAAAATTTCAGTGATTATGTCACATCATTAAATGTATTCAGTCATTTTACATGAAGTCTTGACATGTTAATTTCAGTTTATAAAGGATCTGGTGAACAAAACATGTTTGGAACGATACAATGTCGCCGTGGAACCCTGGCAGGTCTCCCTCATCTGGTCCTTTACTATTTCTGTTTTCTGCATTGGGGGTTTGCTAGGTTCTCTTGTGGCTGGTCGACTGACCACAAACCTTGGCAGGTCAGTATGCACAAGGACAGAAAAGATAACTTCAATGAGTCTGACACCAGCTTGACATCAGAAATCACTAGTATGATCTCTTTTCTGCTGACCCACAGAAAGAAATGCCTTTTGTTGAACAATTTTGTGGCGATAGGTGGAGCTGTGTTGATGCTCCTGAGCAAAATAGCCATGTCATTTGAGATGATCATGGTGGGCCGTTTACTCTATGGCATCAATGCAGGTGAACCCACGAGGAAACCCATTATATCTCTCTCTTTTTTAAATTTCACTTGTTTATAGATCGCTGCTCCATCACTCTTGGCTCCCCATTCTGCCTTGCAGGCGCTCAATTTCTCTCTGTATTTGTGACTGTATATTTCTAAGTTCCCTGTTATTGATCATTGTTGACTCATCTCTTAATGATTCCTTGTGTCCTCCTCTAGGAATTAGTCTTATTGCTCACACTCTGTACCTACTGGAAATTGCCCCCAAGAGGTTGCGAGGGATGGTGGGTGTGACTGTTGCTACCTTCATCTCCATGGGGAGGTTCTCTGGTCAGCTGCTAGGGATCAGGTGAGACGGTCGGCGTCATAGATACTGTGGAGAGTCAAGTGATTAGTCAGGTGGCAGTAGGTTCAAATGACAGCTCACATGAGAAGCAAGTCGGCAAACACTTCAGGCCAAGCTTACGTGGTAATCACTGCAAAATGACAAAGAGGAGATCATCCTCAATTCTTGGAGATTTTGATATTTGGAGATGCATTGAAGCCAGATGCTGAGAGATTTCATAGGAATGACTTCGATTATACTCTGAAACCACTGTGAGAGGGTAGGAGGTTTATCAGAGGTCCACTATAACAAAACACAACTTCTAGCACCAAATAGAAGAAATGATGTTGAACGCTGGTGGTTCTCTTGCAGTGAGTTACTCGGTACAGAGGAGAAGTGGCCCTGGCTGCTAGGAATAAATGGCTTCACAGCTATAGTCCAGCTCCTCACCCTGCCGCTCCTCCCAGAGTCTCCAAACTACCTGCTGCTGGAAAAAGGAGACCGCCCGGGTTGTGAGAAAGGTGTTAACTAGCTCTTTTTAACCATCCTTTGAAAGATAATTAATTTTAAGTTTGTCATTTCATCTTTATTTGTTCAGCTATCACTAACGCCTCCGCCTACAGCCATGATAAATCTATTGGTGTGTCATGCTCCTTTAGCTCTAAGGAAGCTCTGGGGAAACAAGGACTACAGTGTGGAGGTGGAGGAGATGTTGGAGGAGCATGCCATGGTGCAGGACGTTCACAGCCACACAGTGATGGAGCTGATGAGGAATAAAACGGTTCGCTGGCAGTTCCTCACCATCATCGTCACCTTCACCACACTGCAGCTCTCTGGCATCAATGCTGTAAGTGACTATGTTTGCATGATTTGACAAAACTTTATATGTACAAAACATGAATCATATTGATTGTATCCAACAGTATCACTGTCTTACTATATAAATTATCATTGGACAGACTTACAGAATTAGAGCTAAATTCGACTTGTATAATTACATAAAGGCTTTAAATAATAATGATATTACTTCTGATCTCTCTATATTCAAATGTTTCTCTCTAGGTGTACTTTTATTCTTTTGATGTGTTTCGTGAGGCAGGAATCCATGAACATCAGTTGCGTTATGCTGCTTTGGGAACAGGTCTGTGTGAGATGTTCACCTCTGTAGCCTGTGTAAGTCCCTTTTCACCTATATTTAATAGTTTGTATTTAATTTAGAGTGAAGCAGGTGAAACATGTCCTGATATGCCATACTGTCTTGATTCTTTATTATATTTCATTCTTGGTGAGATTTAGGAAAATTATTACTGAAAGTCTTCCCTGATACTCTCAAAGCTGTCTTGTCCTATAATGTAAATTATCTGACACCGATTCTAATGTATAGCTATAGCGCCCCCATGTGGTTTGCCTCATTCTGTGCAATCATTGCAAAACTTTATCTCAGTTCAGGTTAATTGTGTTGTCTTGTTGCAGTTCATGATTATTGAGAGTGTGGGGAAAAAAGTCCTGCTATACAGAGGATATATGTACATGTCTGCCACGCTCATTCTCCTCACCATCACTTTGTACCTGCAGGTGAGTCACTATGCCGCCACGACCACTCTGTTAACACGAAATACTTCTACAGCCTATTGCAAACTCAATAATATACTGAAAGAAGTAGAAAATTCAGAGTTGAGTTTCTCTTTTATTAGAGATTGATAAAAGAGAAACTCAGCTCTCTGAATTTTCTACTTCTTTCAGTCTGAAGTCTTCAGTACTTCTTTCAACTGAAGCCACCTAACATATGATTTCATTTCCTCAGGATCAGGTATACTGGATGCCATATTGTAGCATGGTCCTCATCTTCCTGTTCATATTCTTTTTCTCCAGTGGACCAGGTATGTTGGGTTTCAGTACAAATCAAACCTGCTGAAATATCTTCTTTGTTATAGAAGTTTATAATGATGGCATCTCATATGTACGAACTCTCCCTGTGTTTTTGGTTCTAAAGCTGGAGTGACAGCTCCTATACCTGGAGAAATCTTCAACCAGTCATTCAAATCAGCAGCATATACCATCGCCTGCACCCTCAACTGGGTAGGCCTGTTCTTGCTGGGAATGCTCTTTCCAGTCATAGTGGTGAGCACAATACCTTTATTTTTCCAAAATTTTCTATTTTTTTTTCTCATAGGCCTACACACATTCAAGTTGAAGTAGTATCTCCCTGTAACAATAACAATAGTAAAATATCAGAGATGCTGATGAAATTATATCACTCACATTGATTACCGTTATCCTCTAATATCCTTTCTTTCCAGGAACATCTGGGCTATTTTTGCTTTCTTATCTTCCTGTTTTTCTGCTCCATCTGTGGATTGTATGTGAGGTTCAATGTTCCTGAAACCAAGAATTGCACAGTGGCGGAGATCACTGCAGAGTTTCAGAAGATCCACTGCAAATCTGAAAAATCACACAAGAAAAAATCCAATGAACAGAAAGCAAATGGAATCCAAACATATGAGACCAAGCTCTGATTTAAAAAAAAAAAATGGCCAAAATACTAGGCTACTGATAATGCCAGTTTACTGTATTAGCCTATGAATACAGACCATCTCTTAATACTCCTATAAGACACATCAGTCTGCAACGAATAAATCTGGAATTGAAGTCTTTGTAGTTTGTTTTGTTTATCTAGAATAAAGAAGTTGTTTGTAGTGTAATAATAATAATCTTTCTTGCTATTTTAACGCTAAATTTCTCAGTGTTTAAAATATTGAATGGACATTAGGTCTGTGAAGCTTGGTTGATAAGGTCTGAGTCTGACATAAGCTAAATACTTTTGTAAATGCAATATTTATTTCCATAGGTGTTTTTGCATATTAATTCAAGCTCTTAACTTATACGTTACAGAGATATCCATGGCTCTGTGAGTTGTACAAGATGAACTACTAGGCAAATGTATAGTGATTATGTACTTGCTGGCTGTTATTCATCATTGTGGTTCTGAACTATAGTTCTGCACCCAAACCTGTTGACCCAATTTGACTTCAGACCTTCACCCCTTCCCAAACATGAAAAGGCAGTAGCTGGGACCCATTTGGCCTCAGATAATGACATATCATATCAGCTGTAGAGGAATTTTTAGACTGCTGAGAGGGAAAAAAAAAAAATCCTTCTATCAAATAGTTGTTAGCGTTGTTGGCAGAAGTATGAGTGTCAATACCTGCAGCACATCTGAGTCAGATCTTATTATGCTAAGCTCAGAATTTATCAGTCAATCCTAGTTTCTGCAAGAATTGACAGCTTGCAATATATCTCTACAGTGAGACATATACAGTATAAAACTGTTTGCAAAACAATATTTATCTCCATTGTAATATCTCATTGAACTTTTTTTTTTCTTTTTTACTTTTTTTTTTTTTTTTAAANTTTTTTTTTTTTTTTTAAATATCTCATTGAACTTTAAATGTCCCACCTTTGTGCTTGCTTTAGTCTTTGAGGCTATCATGAGTCTGCATGCTTAACCTTAACTGATAACAATCTCAAGGGGGACGGATGCCTTGAACCCATGTGTCAAGTTGCACAAACTGCAACATGCATCCCCTGCAAGTTACTTTAAGTCAGGGTTTTTGTATTCATTTACTTTTACCAAATATGTCTGGACATGCACCATTTAGTGAAGCAAAAGGCAAATGCTGCATTCAAATGTCTGGATTGTCTGTGTGAATATTTTATTCATGTCAAAGAGGGACTGAAGGAGTCATGGTAAACTCCTACATTTACGCAGGAGTGCTGCCCTGCACGTGTGCGCCTCTGATAACACAATCTGCATGTTGTATGCTGGACTAGTGGGGGTCTAATGCAAAGTCAGCGGGTGTATGTGTNGGGGGGGGCATGACCTATTTAACCCAGCAGTGTCCTAGGGAGGAGTTTCAGTCTACTCACTAAAACAGAGACAAACATTCAGGTCCACGCCTACAATATTTGGGTAAAGTTGGGATTTTAAATGCCCCTCCAATGCATGACGGCACAAGCTGCATCTGAATGTGTAGCAGGTTGGACTTCGGTCAGAGTTTGCAGCTGTGCCGACAATGGAGGAAAACACACAGATCCTGAGGGACCGAGTGAAGCTGGACTCCATCGCCAACAGTTCCTCTGATGAGGTCAAACTGAAGAGACGCTCTGAGCAAATGTGAGTCTATTTATGAAGCATTAATATCAGAGAAACTGGATATTATTTAAAAAAAAAAAAAAAAAANAAAAAAAAAAAAAAAAAGAATATTGCCTTTCACCTCAATGCAAAATTATCTTTATATTGTCATATAATCCCTGAGACAGGAATTTGGAGTTTTGTTTAATTTTGTTTATTTTCCCCCTTTCTATAATTCTTTTTTTTTTAAATTATTTAATTACTGGTCACAGTACCTGCTCCAGACTTATTTTATTCATACATCACAAATATAATTACTGTATCAGTCACAATATCCTATGTATTGTTGAGATCTGTGCTTCCTTGTTTTTATCTTCTAAAACTTTGCAGCCTGTCAGTAAATACAGCCTGAAATCATAACATAAACTGTTCCTGCATCACAGCGTCTGTTTGCCAGAATGAGCTCATATGAGGGATCCTCATTGCTCAGCAATAGACTCAGAAAACAAAAGGGTGCAGGTAAATTATTTACAGCAACTTTATATGTATCAACAGTATAGGAGGGTTGAGTGTGGAGATACTGTGGGTGTCTGTCACTTCGAAAACAAAGAGTATCTGATACCACAGATACCTGGGAACACCAAACAGAACACAACATTTTGTTCATTTATTTCCTGTTGGTAACTGATTGCTATTTGAACAGCATTTGATAACATCTCTTTACCCCACCCAGGTCCACTCCCACTCAAGTGACCACTGAAGATACTAATAAAAGCATCAGAGTCACCAAAAACCAACATCAATAAATCGTGGCACTGAAATAACAAAAATATCTTTGTCGACCTCATGACCCCAGGCTCAGATTATCATGCTGGTAACATGATAATTTATGAACAGGCCTGACCCTGTATGACAAGGCCAGAGGTCAGAAGTAACTAAGTGCATAAAGTGCACAGTTAATTATAAATTTCATGGTATATCGTACATTTGATGTCAGTGTACTTTTTGCTCCACAACCATTATCAAATTGAATTGAATTTGGATTGAATACAACTTCATTGTCCACTGAGGTGGAAAATTGTCTGAAATCAGCACAAGTACACAGAGATAAAAAAAATCTGATAATCAGATTCAGGTTTACATACAATATAAGACGATGTAAGGCTATATGAAATGTTGCTGTTGCTGCTTGGTAAATAAAAACTGTGTTGCTTTAGTTTGACAGTTCAATGATTCTTTAAAAATTAACAGTTTTACAAAGGAAAAGAGATTGGAGAATTCACTCTAGTGTATTTGAGCATGTATTTATCCAGACAGTTACACAAAAATATTATATCCCCAATTTTTGGTTGAAATATTTCATCTTCTGTTTGGGGATTTTTATTATTTCAGTTACAAGTTTTCATTATTTTACTATCCAAATTCAACAAAACTGGAGATACAAGGGCTGTTCTCACTGTTGTATTAAAAACATTGTAAATCCAGTTGGGGGGGGGGGGNGGGGGGGGGGGGTTCATTACTGATGCATCAGCATGTGCCAGATATATGTTAATATAACTGGCACATATGCATTACACATAATATGTAGTTTTACTTTGAATGTTAGAGTACATTTGACTGCAAATGTTGATTTACCTCTACTTGTAGCATTCTGAATTTAGCACATTTACTTGTAATGAAGTATTTTGCCACTGAGGTATTAGTACTTTTACTTCAGTACAAGATTGTACAAGATTTGAGTATTTTTTTTTTTTTACCATCATGTAAGACACCGGCCTGACTCGACATCACCATCTCAGATAAATTTAGCTTTTGAACATATACCAAATTTAATGCCATTTTTCAGATGTTGGTCACAACCGTGAACACATCACGTTTAGCGTTAAGGACTTGTACTTAAACATCCCTCCAGATTCAGCTGTATTTTATGTGATTACAGGGTCTTTGTCAACAGGAGTCTGACACTGGAACACATCAGATGCTATGGATTTGACATGGACTACACTCTGGCAAGTATGTAACACCGTCTACGGACTGTAAGGTGCCCTTTATAAAAGTAATTTTCTATTCCAGTTTCAGAATTTCATGTTTCCTTGGTGCTACATGCTATTTACTGTCTGTATGCTTTTGGTGTGTGATTGTGCGTTTGTGTATTTAGTGTATAAGTCTCCTGACTACGAGAGCCTGGGCTTTGAGCTGATAAGAGACAGACTGGTGTCTATCGGCTACCCTCACGAGCTTCTACGCTACACATATGACCGCAGCTTCCCCACACGGTTAGTTCACTTCTCTGCTTTACCGCTGTATGGTGTCAGTCAGGATTCATGTCACAGTAAAAAAAATCAATTCAGCTACCATGGAAACAGGTAATGAAACTCAAGCTGAGGTTTGGCACAGTAATCCAGTGCCCCTACACTTTCAATCTTATTTTCTTCCTTTCCCCATCCCAACGCTTCCTTATATCTGCTGCAACTCTTAGTTCATTTCATGTCTGATAATGTTGTTTGCTGCTCCCTTTTTCAGCGGTTTAGTGATTGACACCACATATGGCAACCTCCTGAAAGTGGATTCCAATGGGAATATTTTGCTCTGCACCCATGGTTTCACCTTCCTCAAAGGGTAAAGACAAACTGAAATGCAGTGTGGAGGAATTCGTTATGGACTAACCCCAATCTCCCCAAACACACATATACACACAATCCTCAACTGCAGTAGCAAGCGTTTATAGTACCTGTAGTACTAAAATGGTGTAACACGGATGCTGGTCAAAATACTAGAAATACCAGTTTTCCAGAAAACGCCTTATTTGTTTAACAAAGCCTGTGCTGTTGGTTGAATCATAATATGAACATGTTTATGTAATGTCGGTAATGTTTGGCTTTTTAGTTGAATATTCAAGTTAATTATATCTTAAAATGCAATTTTCATAATATTATTCATTATAATTTTGTTAGTAAAGAGCTGACTTAAAATTGAATCAAACTGATGATAAACTTACACATACTACATATAATTGTGAGCGTACCTAGGTTCTAAAAATCTGGGGAGCTCCTGATTGGACAGAATAAGACAGAAGAAATGATCTGATTGGCTCCTGTTATGATTGTTTTCGGTCTGGCAGTCTTCAGCTCACAGAGATCAAAAAATAAAGGTCTATTTTATGCACAATTTGTTTGTTGAGCCCACCATAAATCTTTTGAAGCATGAATGTAAGAAATGGATTTTCTTTTGTATTGTTTTGTCCTGCAGTGCCGATGTAACCAGTACAGAAATAGTGTATTTATATTCTCCACCTGACACTGTGGGGTTTAGGAGTGTGTGTGTGTCTGTGGGTATGGAAGGCTGCATGACTATTATAAGTCACGTTGAAATACTTTATATGGATTATACAGACACCATGTGGTGGTTCTGGCATAAATGAAAAAATAGTGACTGTGATGAAGTTTAGTCATGGACAATAAATTCTAATAATAAAAACGTGACTGAAATTAACTGAACTTACCATGAAGCCAAAAGGATGTGTCATTTGTATTTGTGTGTATTCTGTGTGTGTGTAATAGTTACCTGTAATATGTGTTTCACAGAGAAGACATTCACAATTATTACCCCAACAAATTCATTCAAAGAGATGACACCGACCGTTTCTACATACTCAACACACTTTTTAATCTCTCAGGTATAAATTTCACTTTTCTCATTCTGATTTATATAGTCATTTATAAAGTTATAATCACATATTTTAACATTTTACAATCACACTTATCATTATCATATTTTTGCAGTTTTCACCTTCCAAATTCTTGGCTTGGTAACACTCAGGCCCTTCTTACACCTTGCATTAAAGTGCAATATCTGTATCAGGATACATTAGTTGGATAATGACATCCGATGTGGATACTTGCATTAAAAAGCATTCTCGTTATCTGGATTCTGCCTGCACAGAGATCTGTACATGGTCTGGCAGGTCAGACTGTCATAATGCCTGCTTTGTGCAGTTACATCTTGAATTAGCATGCCTTTTGTATTTTCTAGATACAGATCAGATGTTACTGCAAGGTGTAAATGAGGTCTTAGTTTTGAGACTCACATAAGGGTGAGATGCTCATTTAGAATTTTGGTGCACCAATCATTTCACTGTTATTAAATATTAATAACAGTGAAAAGGTAATACGAGCATATAAACTATGATCAAATTAAACTGGCCTGTCTTTCCCTGCACTCTGCAGAGACTTACCTCTATGCCTGCCTTGTGAATTTCTTCACCAGATGTAGCAGATACAAAAGGTGAGTGGATGCTTTGACCCTTCCTCTCTATTCCTTTTACAACAAAATGCTGCATTCTGAAACTCTCTTTTCTGTTGTTAAATGTCTTCCAGCCTCACCAAAGGTTTCCAGCATGGCGACTTGTTTATGTCCTACAGGAGCATGTTTCAGGATGTTCGCGATGCAATGGACTACATTCATGATAGGGTTAATGATCCAAATGTGTCACATCATACTGTTAGATTACAAATACTGTAGATGTGTGTGTGTGTGCTGTAATAACTGTTACACTGCATCTGTGTCCCATATAGGGAATCCTGAAAGAGCAAACTATCAAGAACTTGGAGAAATATGTTATCAAAGATGTGAGTAGTAAAGAGACAAGTTACTTGTTTTCAAGTCTTT
This sequence comes from Lucifuga dentata, assembly GCA_014773175.1. Taxonomy (NCBI): domain Eukaryota; kingdom Metazoa; phylum Chordata; class Actinopteri; order Ophidiiformes; family Bythitidae; genus Lucifuga; species Lucifuga dentata. The sequence continues at coordinate 90,054 of VXCM01001388.1, forward strand.
GAAATCCAAATGTTACATACTCAAGTATCAAAAGAAAGAAAGAAAGAAAGAAAGAAAGAAAGAAAGAAAGAAAGAAAGAAAGAAAGAAAGAAAGAAAGAAAGAGGAAAAAGAAATAAAGAAAATCTTGTCCAAGTTAGATAAATTCTCTAAAACTCTTTTCTTGTGTATTTAAGTCATTGTCAATGAGTTAAAATAAAATATCCACATAGCAAAATTATACTTATTTGAGCAAAAATACTTCCGAAAATTACTTTCCACATGATTTGGTACCACAATTTTAATATTAACTCTCTCTCTCAGCCCAATCTGCCTGTACTCCTGACTCGGCTTAAAGAGGTAGCGAAGGTCTTCCTTGCCACCAACAGCGACTACAACTACACAGAGGTGAGCTTTAAAACTTTTACAAGGAAAAAAAAACCTCTTACCAACAAACTATGTGGATTAACTTTTAACCTGCCAATTATTCTAACAGTTTATGGTAAATTCTTCTTCACAAAGGCCATTATGAAATACCTGCTTGAAAGTGGTACTAAGGTAAAACCTTTTTATTTTAGTTCATGTATTCTCTACTGAGAGATGAGAAAAGTTTCTACTTTAGTTTAGTTGTGCTGAACCTTTGAGTCATATTATTTATTCCAGTGTGGCAGTCCGAAAAAGTTGTGGCGCTCCTTCTTTGACCTTATCGTTGTGGATACCAAAAAGCCGCTATTCTTTGCAGAGGGGACGGTGCTGAGACAAGTGGACACGGTACGAAAGAGTCGTAGATTCATATATAAATGGGGAACTACAGCAGGTTTGTAAATATGTTATGTTTTTGGATACAGGACACAGGAAAGCTTCGGATTGGGACTTACACTGGCGCCCTCCAGCATGGAACTGTGTACTCTGGAGGTGAGAGGAAGATATGTGTGTGGTGTGTGTTGTGTATAGGTGTGTGTTTTCAAATGCAAAATTTCCTCACAGCAATAGCAAGAAGATGAAAACTTCCAAAGTCCACAGATTTTTGTTAGCCCTTACTACAATTTTAAAGTTTATTTGTATTCTCAAGGTTAAGGATTAAGGTTTGCCCATTAAGATGGTGGTGCAGACTAGGGTTGCTGCACCATCGTCTATGCAGACGATCATTGATTTGCTGTCTGGAAAACTGCAGACCCTGCACTAAAATGGAAAGGTGCTGCCTCTAGATCTCAAGAAGCTGACCTACAGTATATGTATTTTAATCGTAGTGAGGTTTGTGTTTTGCCTTGCAAAAATGATCTGAGGATTTTGGAGGTCTAGAAGCAGCAACATTTCTCATGACTTTAACTTTGATCATGCCAGGTGGTAAAGGTTTTGTCATTGGAGGTGTTCATAGAAGCAGTTTGGAGTGCAAACCTTATAAATATCTGAGAAAAAATAAGTTGGTGAATCAAATACTGCATGAAAAGGAGAATAAATATCCTAGTATAGTTTGATATATGCTAGTTCTTATGTCCAGTTTGACATATTTTGACCACAACACTGGGTGGACAGTTTTACAGGGTTTACACAGATTAATAAATGCGTCCGTGTATTATGGATAAATTTCTATATTAATGTCAATTTGATCCTCTTTTACGTCATCTCTTTCTGTATTTATAAAATCTCATTGTAGGTTCCTCAGATACTATCTGTGACCTGCTGGATGTCAAAGGGAAGGACATCCTCTATGTTGGCGATCATATTTTTGGGGACATCCTCAAATCAAAGAAACGCCAAGGCTGGAAAACCTTTTTGGTCGTGCCAGAGCTCTCCAAGGAGGTACAAGTGTGGAAAGAGAAGAAAAGTAAGAAAGAAGCTGATTCATTATTCTCTTGATATTATTTTTGTCATTTTGGAGCAAAATTTTGATGACTGTCTTGGCTTCTCACAGATGTCTTTGATGAGCTGAAGCATCTTGATAGTTTCTTAGCAGAGCTTTACAAGTGAGTGTGCACGTGTACTGCATGACATCTTACACAGGTAACACGTAAAATATTTAAGGTTTACAGTCAATTAGTTCATTAGTCCATTATTGTTCATTGTACCTATGACTTATCAGTTATAATGATTTATAATAGAGTCATAAATATCAGATTTCACTCATTTAACCTATTTTTGTAGATGTGCAGCAAATAAATTCATTTACTTGTGTTCAGTGTGTGTGCATAAAAAAGTAAACAAAAACAATATTCTTATTGTTCATATTCTACATAAACTGTAAGTGGATTTGTAGCTGTTAACCGTTTGTCTTCTGTGTCACCTGAAGGCACCTTGACAGCGGCAGTCATCAATGTCCTGACATTAGCACCATTCAGACCCGCATGAAGGTAAGCTGTATCTTAAGGGACCATTCTGGTTATTTTGCATGGTTAAGCCCAGTCAATCAGTCTGTGTCAGTCACGTGGTTTTGTTGTCTGAGACGTCACCGAGTCGCCATTTTGGAGGTATAGCTGCAGTAAGCGGTATAGGAAGTGGTACTGTAAACAACACGACTGAATAAGTTATTCAACTAATTTAATCGACAAACTGGGGAAGCAGAAGCAAACTGAGAGAATACCATACCGAGCCAAACTCAGCAAGGATGCCAGGGACTGGTATTTGGCTAAATTGTCTATTATTAACAACATCGATCCATATGACCTGTCAGCAAAAAGCTGGAGTGCTGACCCTGCATTGCTGCCTCCAACCATTACATGTTATTATAATAACATGTTTGTACTTGAAAATAGTAAAATAAACCTTACTCTTTTGCACAGCATTTGGTTTCCGTACTTAATTTGGCTATCAAAGAGTTAATGAAAAGGAAAAAAAAGTCAGGAACAACACATTTATGTTGTGTATATTTATTTATGAAAAAATTTCATTTTACATACTGTTGTATATTGTTCATGCAAGACTGGGTCAAATGCAGTTCTAAAATGAACAGCAGAAGGAGAAGTGACAAGCATGATAAAGCATCATTTCTGTAAATGACTGTAACTGTAATATCTGTGTGGACAGATGTAGGGACTGTGTCCAGTCTGGGTCAGTCTACATCATCTCATATGCAGGTTGACCTGCAATGAGATGAAAAGTTTTTAGTAGCTAGCAATATAACATCAGATGAATCATTTTACAGTTTTAACAAGACCAAATTAACCCATTTCTGTTGCCCTCGCTGGGTGTTTACTAGCATGGCTAATCTAAAACAACGCATGGATATAACGTTAACGCTAGCGACATTAGAAGACAGAAAACCACCACATTTAATAACGTTACTTAGAAAACAAAAGCTGTCTTACTTATCCTTTATGAAAATGCCGAGAGCAAACAAACATGAAGGGAGATATCTTGGCGATGTGAAGTGATGTTTTTGCTTCTCACCGCTGCAACCCAGGCCATCATAATCCTCTTTGTTATGTCCTCTACTTGCGGTCCTTATAGCCTTTTCCCAGGTTGGAAACCTAAAAAATCTTGCCTCATGGTCAAGCTTTATACCCTTTCCATCGTAGGACTTATTATTGCAGCTTTTAACGCAACATGAGCGTACCATTTAACAAATAAAAGAAGGCGAACGCAAATAAACTGCTTTGACTGGTGACCACAGAATACCTCCAAAATGGCACTTAGACCCAAAATGCACTTCGGTTTTTGCACGTGTTACGTCATCTGTCAACAACCAATACTACCCAACATACATGTTAGGTTACTGACAACTATTTTCCAAAAATTCAATTTCTCATGACTGCTCACACTGTAAACAGTCATTTCTCGATTTTTGAAAGAACATTTAGAAACATCTTCTTTAAATCGATAAGCATGCAGACACAGTAACAGGTTAAACATACTAATACTGGCAATGCAGTAGCTATTTTAAAAAGGTAAATAGCTCATGAATGTTAAAATGTAGCTTCTTTGGGTCAGAGAGAGCAAATGAAACAAAAGTTTTCACAGAGGCATCCATGTTGTTTCCCACTTTCTTTTAGCTCATACAAGCTTGAAAATGACACAATTCCAAGTGCCTACTTCTCAATTCTGAGGTACAAGCGCAGCACAGAATCAGTTTAGGTAGGTGCTTATAGGCAACATTTAGTCTTTCGGTTAGGGTTGGGGTTACGGTTAGCAAATCAACAATCATCAAAGTGGAGTGACAAGCTTTTCAGCCTGCAAAAAGTGTTTCCTGCTGGCCAATCAAATGTTGTCAATTTCAGCAACTCCATGTCAGATGCTTTAGTAGGAACAGATCCATTATGAGGCTCAAGAGGTCTTGATTTCTTGACCATAGCTTAGAAACTTGAGGACAGACCACCAAGCTGTCTACAAACAAGAGAAGGAGGTATTAAAGGCCAAAAAGATGCATCTGTGACAGATGCTGCAAAAGAAAAGATCAGGATCAGGGTCCTAGAAATTAAGCATTTTGACCAGGAGAACATCACATTGGACACTCTTGATGATGCCAAAAAGCTTGAGACTCCCAAAAAGAAGATGGCAGATCAGAAGCAGTTGGAGAGGCGCCTGGCTGGCATGACCCAGGCAGAGGACAAGTTTGAGAGCCAGGAGGAGAAGGCCATCAGAATAAACCAAACCAAGCTGTGCTGTTGTGTTTCAGATTTCCTTGTTTGATGTGGTTATGTTTGATGTGTATGTTTTTGTCTCCTTCCAGGTGCTGACCTACAGAATGGACATGTCCTACGGTCAGATGGGAAGCCTTCTGCGTAGCGGCTCCAGTCAGACGCTGTTTGCCAGTCAGCTCATGCGTTACGCAGATCTTTACTCTTCCACCTGCGTCAACCTGCTGTATTATCCCTACAATTACCTCTTCATGGCTCCACCTGTCCTGGTCAGTGCTTTTCCTGCTGTCAGAAAACAAATGCAACCACAGCATCTTCACATCTTCACAGCATCAACCACAGCATTTTCATCTCTCTCTCTCTCTCTCTGACAAACTCTTTCAGATGCCTCATGAGTCTTTAGTGTCTCATCACCTGCCAGACTTTACTTCGTCAGAGCTCGCTGTCTCCAACAATACTATCAAGCTGAACAGAACCAAGGTTGCATTTTCATTCTGATAAGTTATCATATTATAGTAAACTGATATCATACAAGGGTTGAGTGATAAGTGCTGAGCCTGAGTTGTACAGGTTGGATAAACTAGGCAAACATGTGGTCATTATGTGCCTACTTGCTGCTCATCATGATTTTGGCTTTGAACTATGTTAGGAATCAATAGGAATCAACCTGCTCACCTGATTGGCTCCATTTAGACTTCCACTTCTACACCCCCCCCCCCCNTTTTTTTTTTTTTTTTGGTCAGCCAGGACTTCTATGAAATTTGGATAAAATCTCTTAATGGCAGAAATGTGTCCAGTTGGGAGGAGTCTATGTAAACAAATGACCTTAGAGTTAGATCTCTTCTATACTGGGCTCAGGACTTATCAATCAACACCCCAGTATATGTAAGATGTGTGCAAGCCTCATAAATTATTCTTGATCTATATTTTCTGAATTCATCTCAATTTATACAGTTAAATTATTACCTTATTACAACTTTTCTCTCTTGCTGTGCTAAAGACAAGGGAAGATACAACAGAAGACACTGAGGACAACAGAAGATGAGCTGACGTGGAATGACAGGATGCTGAATGTGACTGAACCAAACCAAAGCAGAGTGGATATTCTCACACAGACAATGGAGCAGGCAGACATTCTGTTTTGCTTTGAAAGCGGAGAATTTTGACTCGATGTGTCGCAGTGATGCCTTGCAAATAATATATATGAAAAGTATAATTTGCTCAGAGTCCAGAGACAGTTGTGGTTATTTTGAGGACGACTGCTGTATATATGAGTAAATTTGTCTTAATCTGACTATATATTTTTCATTTATATCTCATCATATGTATGCACTTTCAGGTATGTGAAATTATTTTAACCTTTGATGATAATGTATTTGTGGTTTTTGCTTCTTAATTATTTCAATAAATCATTCCAACTATCTGCATCCCTGAGCTCATATTTAAAAACACATTCGCGTAATAACTTGACCTTTAGCTAACATTAAGCTGTTGATAATCTCAAAGGAGATAAGGGCTGCATTCAGTTCCAGAATTGCACATTGTCTTCCCTTGATGTCTTCCCTTCAGTCAACCCCAGTAAGCGAACGAGAGCAAGGGACCAACTCATTTTGCAACTGAAAAGCCCTCGCAACCAATAAAATAATGACAAACTTGAAACCAAAACTAAAGAAAACTAAACTTTACTTCTTATCTATTCAATTAAGGTGGAGTTTTCTTCCTCTGCCCCCAAATTAAAATGAGACACATGCTTTACCTGTTTGTCCACAGTGCAGTGTTGTTAATGAACAGTTGACAAAAACACTTTAAATCTCTACTTACATTTGTAGGTTTTCTTTGCCGTTGCGTCCACCTTCCAGTGTTTCAGATTTCAGACTTCATGCTTTAAGTGTTTTGTGCTGGAAGGGAGGAAAACTGAATGGAGGGCTTACTTGTTAATTTGGGACCAAATTTCACTTGGTTTGGCAGCCATCTTACATCCGGGCATTTTGGGGAATCCCTCCCCCTCCACTGGGGAAAAAACGTTGGAAGCAAACATTTTTTGGTGGAACCGAACGCAACCTGTTTGGATTCTGTAATGCACCTGTCTGACCACTGGGTGGCGCTAAATTACCTCTGCAGCAGACCTGAAGAACGATCCTGGTGTGTGTTCGAGACTATTGGATGAGTCTTTTCTTATTATACAACTTAAAACGGTTTAATTTAATAAAAACATGACATTTTTGGGGATGAAATAAATACATGAAAAATACCACATATAAAAATAATATATATTTTCAAAACTTTAACAGTAAATTGATTTCCTACCAGCAGCCAGGTTATAACTGATGCCTTCAGACTTTTAAAAATAATAAAACAAATTTTATTTTGTATAAGTATAAAATACACACCTCTAACATTCTCTCACTCCCTCTCTCTCAAACATACACATTTCCTCACTGTATGATCTTTACACCAAATGCATCATGATCATACCTCCATTTTCTCACAGGAAATGATTTTTGCAGGGCACCGGCGTGAAAGACATCAGTTTTCTTGCTGTGCTGATGTACACATCTTTGATAATAATAGAAATGCAGGATGACAGAGGAGGACATGTGTGTGAAACAGTGGATACTGATGTCCAGAAATGCTTAAACATAAAGGAGAAAGCCTAAAGGAGAAAATGTAACATAATACAATCTAGTATAAGATATAATCGATAGGAGCAAAAATGCCATTTTATGTGGTTGCTGATATTGTAAATTCTAAAAAATGATTCATCCAGTGCTGTGAGATTGTGCTGATGGTCTAACTTGTTATGTACTGTCAACAAAGGCTTTTGGATTCTGAGACATAATTATTGTTTATTGCATTGTTTCAGTCTGTCAAAACAAAATAAAAGTCTAAATTATGATAAACTCACTCTGGGACAGTGTAATCTGCAGTTACTGGCTTGTACAAACACATGCACTCACACACGCACCTGATGACTTCATTTCCTCCATCATAGCTATTTCAGTTTATTTGTATTTCCCCTATATCTTTTATATAATTTTAAAAAAATATTATTTAAAGTTTCACTTCATTTTGCATCAGTAATTATGATTATGTTAAACTCATAAGTTGAAAGGGAACTCCACCAGTTTTTATAAATAAAATGTAGTTATTGTCATGGGACGCACTTGTCAGCATGTGAAAACATGAAGACTTTTATGGCTGTAGAAGACACAGTGAAAACTCACCTCTATGACATCACAAGAGTTATTTTACATCAGTGCTGAAAAATGCAAAATTAAAGCTCTAAAAACCAATAAAAACCACCCCCTGCAATTTTTATTTTTTTATTTTTTAGCAAATTCAACATTCCCACCCCCAACTTCTACAAGTGGTAGTCATCTTCAGCACCAAGACTTGAGAAACCCTATCTCATACACCCGACACTTTACACACCCAATGCTTCGTGCCTTGCTCATGGCAAACAGGACAAACTGACACCAAACCAAGACCAGCATAAGTCATCAAGAAGTGGCCTTAGCTTCAGATGTAGCTCTACAACCAGCGAGGCTGGATTAACGTGGGAAAGGTTGCAGTTTTGCATTTCTATTGTACTGTTTGATTATTCTTGGCTTTATTTTATGAGATTCATTTTCTTTAAATGTTACCTCTTAAGGAACTTAAAATATCTGCCTCCAACATGTGGTTTAGCTTTCTAACAAGATTCACTTCAGCCAATTTTGTTCTACGGTTCATGTTTGGTGTTTTCGTTGAGTTACAAAGGAACTTGAATGGCATTTCTGATTTAAAACAAAAACCTTATCTGAATTTGTCTTATTGTTTGATGTATGAGTATGTCTTTGTTTAATCCTAATTTCACTTGCATGTCTCTTAACATTAGGGCTCTTAAAGATAGCATTAAATACATTTTTTTTTTTTTTTCAAGAATGAAAAAGCAAATTGTATTCTTCAAGAAACTCGCTCTATTTAATAGATAAAAAAAATTCTGGTCCAATTAAAAAAAACAAAACAAACAAACAAACAAACAAAAAAAAATTAAAGCTGAACGTAGCTAACAGTTAGCTAAAACTTACAGCTAATGGTTTACTACAACTTGAAATCACTATTAAGCTACAACCAAAACTAGATGTTTGTGACCAGTGTTACCTTATAAGCTAACATAACACTTCACCATGCTATCACCCATTAGCCCAAATCATGGCATGGTTTTACATTTATTTGTTGTTACTGCTCTCTGCATATTTAGTTTCTCCATCGCGCCCTCTAGCGTTACAAAAGTCCTTATACAGGTGTTTTCACCATACAGTACTCAACAGCGCTTCCGTGACCAATAAACTAACTTTGATGTGCAGAATTGGTGGAATCCTCCTTTAAGTTAGTGGGTTTTATTTGTTTTTTTTAATTCCTGTATTAAGAGCAAATGCGGTTAGTAAACATAAAGCGTTATTCTTTTTTTTAATATGACTTAATTTGCAAAACCAGATAACTCCATTTTTATTATTTTATTTTATTGTTTAAAAATCATGTTTTTGTTTAAATTGTACATTCCAGCAAATATTAGTCAAACCGTGCGTTATGTTTAATTTTTTTTTACTTAATTATAGCAAAAACAGTTTGATTGGTATTATCTTCTTATATTAACCTGTATTTAACCTCAGAAAGGTTTTTATCAGTAGACTAATTTGAATCGTTTTGCACTACCTCTTTTGTCCTTTAGATGGCAGTAAAGCGCCACTTTGCATCAACCTGCAGTGCTGCTTCTCCACATGAAGACAGCCACATGGATTGAGGCTCTACATCTTAATTTTTCTTAACAAATGAAGAAATTTACTAGAAAAAACGAAAAACGAAATCATTTGTAAACTTTAGATACAATCACAGCCTTATATGTTGTGTTGTTTGTGCTTCAATGGACAGTAGAAAGCTCCCCCAAAATCTGCTGTGTTAAACAATCATTTAAAACAAATCCATAAATAATGATTTTCCCTCCTAAAAAAAAAAAAAAAAAAAAAAACAAAAACCTGAAAATCCTTTTTATCCCCTTTGTCTTCCTCTCTTTCTTTTCCTCCTTGATTCTGCTCCCACGGGAGACAAACCTTTATCAACACACAGCTGATATGGACTTTTGCTCACACTCACATATGCACTTGTCCTGACACACACACACACACACACATAACCACACATGTCAGTAATGTGTGTAGTGTGATTTCTTCCTCTACATGACAAAATATTCCCAGTCGCACTGATTAAAGAGCTGTTATGTCTGTCACAGGAAAAGATGGAGTGGAGTTGTAATGTTGGGGTATGTAAAATATCACAGTTACAGAGAAGCAGCTTGTTGGAAGCGTCACACATCTGTCATCTTTAGAATAACATTTCCCTGTGCATACTGGACTTAATCACATCTTTATTAATGATATTAACATGGAGAAAGAGAGGAGGATGTTGCAAAACTTAATGATCAATTAGCTTAATCAACAAACTGCAATGATGTGCAACTGATATGCAATTCTCTGTGGTGATCAATGTATGCTTCAGGTTTGGTTCTTTAAAAAAAATCTTATTGTGAAGTTTTTGTGTTACAGATGTGATGTGATGAGATACTGTATTGTTGTGATTTATCTTATGTGGGTGAGAGTAAGGGTGATTTTCTTGCCTTGGCCAGACAATAAAGTTCTATTCTATTCTATTCTATTCTATTCTAGACAAGATAAACATTCTGATAACACAAATTAAAGTAGGATATAATGTCAGTATGAGCTTTGAGTCTCCAGAATTTCAATTTTTAGCTTTTTATTTACAGTTCAAAACATTCATATTAGTTAAATATATTGATTTTTACTGGAAACACACAAAATAGAGTTTATGTTCCATCTTCAGATTTCTGAAATTTAACTGTTAATTTCTCTACATTTAGAAAATAATCTTCCTTTACACTGACAATATCACATCTGCTGTATTTGCTTCATTGCAGCTTTATGATTCTTTTGAGTGAAATATTCAAAGCAAAGGCAAAGTGTGTTTTTATATCTGCACCATCACATAAAATAGATTTTCTGAATTTGTTGTGCATCATTTTTTTAAAATGCCTATTTCTTCTAAATTCAGCCAGATATATTTGGTGTCTTTGAAAACTTGGCATCTCCACTAAACTTTAAAATATCATTTTGTGGGCTTAGCAAAGCTAAACTGTGTGTAAGTGTGTAAAGATGCAGCAGAGTTTAGGATATGAAATCAAAAAGTGTGTTAGATTTCTTATAAAGTAAAAAAAAAAAAAAATAAAATACTGGTGATACTGAAAAAAATCACTGTACGCTCTTGAATTTTCTCTTCCTTTTCCCTTGTTCAACACAAGTAGACCTTTATGAGGTCTTTTAATTTTTTTTTTTTCCACATTCATGTCATAATGAGTATTTACTGGCTTTTTCCTTCTAATTTCTAATTCTTTATGTATATTCACTTTATTTCTCACTTTTCAAATTCTCACTTTTTAAAGAGTCTTTAAACACTTTTCAGTTGGCTACAGTTCTGCCTGTTTGGTTATTTTTAATCTATCAAATTTTAAAAATATGATCATAACAGTAAAAAAAATAATAATACTGATCATCAAATTTTACTACACTTCTTTCCACAAGAAAACAATAAGGTCAAAGAGAAAATGTGAATTAACTCTTTATTCAGAAAGCGAAAATTAAACATAACAGCAGCTTTTTGTAGGAAATGTATAAAAATTAAGAACACACACATATACACATATATATGTATGTATATAAATATTTAGAATGCCACTTTCTTTGTTTTAATAAAAATCATTTCTTTCCATCATACTTTTACAGTCATTTCATAAACAGATTTTACTAAAGGAAAAATTCACTTTTTTTATGTGCAACAATGCAATTCCGGTGTCTTTTATGTATTTAGTAATCTGTGGTTGTCATTAAGTCATTATCTCATATTTTCTGCGGTTGAATTTACTCTGTGGTTCCTCTGTGTCGCATGAAATGCTGCTCTAAAGCTCGGCTGACATGTTGGATTTCACTGCAGGATATTTACTGCTCTATCCAGTCAGATAACTCCAGAAGCACCACTGGCCCCCATTCCTCACATTCCAGGATTTCCCAGAAAGCATTGCAAGCAAGCCTAAACAAGTCATATTCCTACACAGAGAGAATTTCACACAGTCAAGTGACTGAGGTGTCCTCTGCTTTGCAAATGCTACCTTCTCTTCAGTGTGCAATCATATAAATACACTTTTACATCGGAGAGTGCCAAAAATGTCTTTTCTTCTCTGTTTTTTTTTTTTTTTTTTTTTAAATAATTACTCCTATCCATCAGTGGCAGCTTGTAGCAGCAATGGGACTGTGGTTCAACATTTCCACCCAGAAAAAAGGCTGCTGACAGTCATCAAAACAAACAAACCTCTGCTGATCTTTCTGTATGGTTCACACACACACACACACACACACACACACACACACACACACACACACACAGGAGCAGTGACACCTAATCTCAACACACACACACACAGAGAGAGAGAGAGAGCGAGAGAGAGAGAGAGAGAGAGGGCCCTGCTCCCTACATTCCTCCCAGTCTTCCCCTCCCCCATCGACCTGCTACCACTAGGATGCTCAAAAACAACACACTAACCTCTCACACTTTAGTGTATCTCAACTGCTTGTTTTACCAATAACACACTGATACACACTCACACTGTTTGGTATGACGACAGCATAACGTACAAGTTAAGAAAATGAACGACAAGGTTCAACTTTGAATTTAACAAAGAATTCAAGCTGCAGAAGGAAAAAAAAAAACCCATATAAATACTATAGGTGAAATTAAAAGCATCATCAGTCCATGATCACATTTTTACATAATTAACCACATTCTTCATGACATCAGCCTCAGCAGTGATGTGGTGGTGAGTTCAAATGACTTCCAATCAATGAACATCAGCAATCACACACAAGACGTCACGAGCATCCAGATGGACAGAAATCAATATTATATTTGGAAAAAAGCATCGTGACATTTGTTTTCCCTTGAAAGACCCTATTTTTCTAAAACATACTGAGACCTACATGCTTCAAATTTAGGTCATGGAGATTTGTTTCAGCCTAAAAAAACATGGGTAAACTTGGTTCTGTAAATACAGTCCTGGGTTAAGAGTTACTCTGGCCTGAGCTGAGGCCAAATGCTATGACAATACTATTGCACTGCTAGAATGGATGGTACAGTAGTGCAACATTGTCAAAGCAGCTGACCTCAGCATATGTCAGCACGTGGACATGGGGACAGCCATTCTTCAAGCTAACTAAAATCTAAATAAAACAAGAATATTTGTCTGCACATATTTAAGCCATAAAATAAAGCGCAGATATGAAAATGCTGAGATTGTGCTGAAAGGTGAATTTGTGTGTTTTTTCTTTTCATGGTTGCATGGCAAAAGCAAGCCACACAAGTTGTTTTTTTTTTATGACGCTAGTAAGCAGAGACATGCTCACACACACATATATGAGGAAGTCCTTGTGTTTCTGGGCTGACTCCATGTGCAGGGTTAAGAGTTAAAGGGAAGTGTGGGTCTCCGTTTCATCAGCCAATGCCCTTTTAATATTGCACTGCTCATCTCAGTGTCCAGTAGTGCAACAGAAAAAGGGCAGTGGACAACAACATGGACACCATCAACCTCCACTGCACAAATGGACTCAGCTGTGCAATTTTTTTTTTTTTTTTTTTTTNCTGATAAAGTTTGTTAAAAAAAAAAAAGAAAAAAGTGATGTTTGCTGCTAATGAAAAATTTCACAATTTTCTGCACAAATTCTGCTGTTTTTATTAACAGAAGGTAAAACTTTACAGTGTAGCATGAAGAGTGCAGTTAAATGAACTTCCTAAATTAAACAGCACTGGTTACTCTCACCCTGGGAGAATGGGAATTTCCCAGCATGTGGGCCCATACTATTCTTTCCAGTGAATGACATGCATTCTAATTTAGGGGGGGAGGAATGGGAGGTTCCTGATAGGGGACACACAGCCCTGCCACTCTCCCTATTTTAACTATCAAAGGATTTTAACCATTAACTCAGAAAATAAAGAAGATATATTCCTGCATGTTTAGAGGAAATACATTAATTATATACATACATTTTAACGTAAGCATGCATAAAAAAAAAGAAAAACTTCAGTATGTCAACCTTAAAAAGTTGCTATCCTCTGTTATTGACACAAACCTGAAAACAGAAGCAAAGCAGGTCCTGCAACTTTTCACAATAATGCGTTATTACATAAATACACCATTAAACTAAATGAAAATAACACTGGGAAGGTCTAGATAACGACGCAGGCTTTCTCGTGGCCTGCCCCATGTGCTGATCAGAACTCTAAACACATAAAGGTGTTCTTGTTTTTACCTGTTCTTCAAAGGTTTGTCTTTTCTCCGCCATATACATAAAGGCCTGTACGCCTCTTTTACGCTGGAAGCTGGATTTGCTCTACAAGCCATTCCTGCCAGCTCACAAGCCTACAGCACAATACTGACGACTTGTTAGATTGCACAACAGCCTATATGCTGCACACACACACACAAGCCAACATGGTGAAAATTGTTTTCTATCGCGCTGCCATAAGAGCCCGATGCGCCTCAGGACGCATTATGGTGTCCACAGGGCGTAAAACCGTGTGGTGATCAAGTTTGAAAGCGAGCTTCCAGATGCGCAGCGCACCGAATTGACTCAACTCTTACTGCTGTTTTCCCCCTTAAGTCGCATAAATAAACATTTCATCCTTTCGTCTCTACCTCTGCAACTTCCAAGTTTGCACGGAGCTCCGGGAGATTTACGCAAAAAAAAAAAAAAAAAAAAAAAAAAAAAAAAAAAAAAAAAAAAAAAAAAANATAGTATCTAAGCCAAGGGAGGGACAATCCGTTATAGGCAAAAGGAGAAGAAAAAAAAAGTTGTCCATAAAACAAAGAAAACCAACCCTCTCCACAAAGCGCACCCGTGATCCGCAGCTTTGGGGATCCACGCCGTCATTCCTGCAGGGCGGGGAGCAAATAAACATCTAATCTGTGGAGCTCGGACATAAAAAAAAAAAAAAAAAANAAAAAAAAAAAAAAAAATGGCAAGTCTTCATGCACAAGCACACAGCCTCGCAGATCCGGACTCCATCTTTGACTACTTGACATTCAGAGCCTGCCGGAGCAAATTCCTCGTTTGCATGCCTCCCGCTGATTGGCCTCTTCCTGCGCTAGTCTTTGCTATATGATGAGCCATTGGTTTGCTTTCGGCGTGTTCAACGTTTCCAGCAGCGACGGGATTGGCTGCTGGCTTGGACGCGTCACAGCGCACAACGAATACCTGATGGAGTGTGTCCCATTCACAAATTTCTCTTCATCATCTCCCACTGTAGATGAATACTCCATCCTCCTGCTTTTCACTAATTATTTCATTTACTTTTTGGCACACAATCCAATAAAGGGAATTATAATCAGACCCTAACTGGCTTTTGAAGGAAGATTAATCATGTTAATTAGTTAAATGTGGACTAAACCATGCTTATCTCCTCACACAGGAGAGCGTATTTGGCAAACGGTTTAGATGAGTCGGGTGTGCTTAAATTAATATCAAAATAATTGATTTTTTTAAATGGAAATATAAATGTAGAAATGGAATTATAGATCAGCTTTTTGGGTTGTGAGTATGGTACAACAAACACATTTCTGTACTTGTGCTGTAGCAAAAATGTATATAAAATAATAGCAAAAATCTAATTTACAATGCAGAACACTCAAAAAAAAAAAAAAAAAATTNAAAAAAAAAAAAAAAAAAATTGCAATCTGTATGACAGCCCATCATATTCCCACTTTGCGTGGAATAATATGGGATGAGTTGTGTTGTGGAGGAGGACTCAGTGGGCGCCTCGGCCCCTCGCGAAGCTTTGATTGACGCACAGAGAGAAGTAGCGGGCTGTGAAATTTGGCATTCCTGGCCAGAGGAGCTGAAATAATGGCATTATCCAGTGGGAGAGGGCCCACTCTTTACTCCCCACACACCCACCAGCTCCAGCCCACTCAGAAGGGATCTGATTGTGCAGCCAGTCGGCATAAAATGTTTGATGTAAGGCGGAGCATGATGGATCCGGTGCTGGTTTGGAGCAGAGATGCACCCTTTGCTTCTAACTCCTCAACTGGACTCAAAGTGTGTGATCAAAGTAAAGCACACATATCAAAGTGGACATAAGGATCGTTTAATTTCATAACTTCTAATTTTATTTTCCTTTTTCAAAAACCAACCTAAAGTAACATCATAAAATAATGAAGTGACTACTCTTTGGCTCCACTCCAGCTGGATACAGCTCAATGAAAACAAAAAAAAAAAAAAAAAAAANAAAAAAAAAAAAAAAAAAAAAGAAGAAGCTATTGTTTATCATAATCGTGATGATAACCTTTTCATCATGCTTTTAGTGTGCTAAAATGGCATTCAGCAGATTGATAAATTCTTTATTATAAGTTATTTTGCACATTTATTATCAATCAATGCCTTTATTGTCATTGTATCAAAGAAAACACAACGAAATTGAGATTAATTTAATTCAGTGGAAACTGAGATGCAAGAATTTCAAAAAGAATTCTCAACAGGAAATGGATTCACTGGTGATTTAGATCTGATTTAAAATCTGATGACAGAGAGGTAAAGATGAAATCATGACCTGATAAAACATCTCTTATAAGTTCCTCTGAATCTTGTGGAAAAACAAGAATAAAGAATAAAAAGTTTAGAAAGTATTTTGATGACATTTTTAGTTGTTTTTTCTAATACACCAGCATGTTTAGAAGATCTCCAGAGCACATAATAATTGTGGTGTAGTCATTAATTTGTTCAAAAGATTATTAGCTGAATCTGCATATGATTTAGTGACTTTCAAAGAGAAAAAGTCACTGAAAGTTCATTTATTTGCTCTGAGAAAAAGAAATGAAACAACACTAGGTTGCAGTCAGGATTACTTTAATATTTTGTGCATTTAAAATGACAAATCATTAATGTGTTTACCACCTTTAATGAAACATCATCTGATAAAAGAAGATTAAAGGTTTAATATTTCAAACTCTACAATTTACCTTCATCTAATTTAAGGGCATTTTCTAATCATTTTCATTTTAAGGGCATTATTCTATGATTTATTTAAAGAAAGGTTAAAGGATGGATTTTGATTGTGTTTACCTCAAATTTAATGTTTCAAATGAGGAAAAATCACACTAGCACTGAATTACTTGAAATTAACTGATATCAAAACACTAAAGTAAAATACTTAATAATTCTGGGCTCATTCATTATTGAAATAAATTTACACTAAATAATTTATTAAGGTTATTTCAAGTCTGTGGTTTTTGTTTAATGTCATATTTAGCTTTTAAATAGAATTTTAAACCCAAATCAAATCATAATGCTAATCATAATCATAATCATATTGTCACATTTTAGAAATAGAGAATTAACAGAGTACATGCAAAGTTATTACCACAAATGTATTTTACTGTTGTTGAAAATGAAACTTAAAAGCTGAATAATAATGATATAAGTTTTAACACAGTTTCATAGATGTCAGATGATGAAATAAACACTTTCCACCCTAAGAACACTTATTACATAATCAAATTTATATATTTATATATATAAAATAAGAAAAGCAGAAACTAAATTGTAATTACATATGATTCCTTTTCTCTTTGTTTCTTTGGTTGAAAATCTTTAACTTTAGAATATCGTTCTTCACAGCTCAGATGTGTTTATCAGGTTTAATCTGGTCAAAATAGGAGGTTTGTAGTTCTGAAAAATATCTACAAAGTATATTTTTGGTCTACATAGAGCATTTTAAAGTGAACTTTGTTGGACAAAGAGGAAATAAGCGCAAAGAAGAGAAAGAGAAGCAGAAAAATGAGTTTGATATTTTGGAAATCTTCCTAAAACCTCAAAGGGCTCCAAACACACCGTGCGACCTGCTGAATGACTTTAAACTGTGGCTGTGTGAGGTGTCAGGGGGGCTGCAAGGAGCCTTTTAAACATGGGAGTTATTGTTCCCTCTTTTTCCAACCTCCCATCCTCCGAAAATGTACCTCCTTTCTTCCTCTGCCCTTTAACCTCTCCCAACCCCCCATCCCACTACTGCACGTCTCTCTTCAGATTTCCCTCTCACCGCTGGAAGACCAAACAACTATGATGGATCATCATTGATAATTTCTCACCAAAAAAAAAAAAAAAAAAAANAAAAAAAAAAAAAAAAAAATAGAAAAGAAAAAAAAAAAGCTTAATGGAGAAGTTAGAGCGGTGTGGATGAGATGTGGGGGTTGGAAGTGACCATTTTTTCTTCCCAATCTTTTTGCGTAGAGTGGTAGACCCCACCTCGAGCACCCTGTCTCCTCCAAAGAGGCCCCCCCCCCCNCCCCCCCCACCTCCCTCTTGAAACAGACTCTATGGACTGCATGCATGACATTCCAGCTGTGTGGGTGGCACAAGCTTTTACAGCGTCTCCAACAGTACACAGGGCTCCTACAGCACAACACCAGAGGAACCTCCACCATGTTCTGCCTGCAGCTTCACCACATGCTCCACAGTTTCCCTGCCAAATGAAAAATGAAGATTTGTGGCATTAAAACACCCAGAAGTTCATCAAGCAGAAGGTTGGAAAGCAAGGAGCAGCAGAGGAGGATGTACTCAAAGTCTTTATTGAAGTAAATAATGGGAAATGCTCTATGAGAAGTAAAACTCCTGCATTCAAACATAAACAAGTTTGCAATAAAATGTACTCAGGTATCAAAAGCAAAAAGTATTCACTTTGAAGAATGATTACCTTCAGAGTGTTTAATTATTTTACATAACATCACAGTGAAAAGTCACAAAATTGGACATACAGGGGACAGAGTACCAACAGAGTTGTTTGAAGGAAAGGAAGGAAAAAAAACAGAGGGAAGGAAATGAGGGAGGATAGAAGGAAGCAAGGAAGGCAGAAAAGACAGGAGTAAAGCTGAAAAGTAGGAAGGAAAGGTAAGAAAATTTCTAAGCAAATACTGAAGGATAGGAGGGAAGAAAATGGAAGTAGGAAAGAAGTAAGGGCAGGGAGAAAGAAAGAAAGAAAGAAAGAAAGAAAGAAAGAAAGAAAGAAAGAAAGAAATGACATTATAGTGCATTAAAAAGCACAATTGTTTTGTTTTTGTCTCACAAAAACTAAATAAATAAATAAATACTTGAATAAAGTACAATTACCTCAAAACTGTACTTAATCAAAGTACTTCAGGAAATATAAAGAATTACATTCCGCCTTTCCTTCTTTTTAATACTACTAAACAATACAACGTGTTAAAATTTTAATGTTTCTGCTTTGAAAAAGGTTTTTAGCCAAGTTTTGTTATTTTACTGACTTAATTCGACCTTTTTCTAACTTCAACCTTTCTAACGCTTATAACTTGCGTCCTGCTGACATGTAATTTAAAATACATGGTCTTATTGTTACCAGGAATAAACACAGTCAAATCTACACACTTACACTGTATCCACCAATAAAACAGTTAGTCATGATCTTTGAGGAGCTTTATTGATGCTGGAGAAAAGGAACTTTTAGGAGGGGAGGAACAAGTACTCAAGGTACTCAATATTACTTTTCTTTTACTTAAGTAAGAGTAATATTGCAAATAAAAGTCCATCAGTAAAAACTACTTAATGTTGTAAGTTAAATGTACCTTGTATCAAAAAGTACTTAAAGTACTTATTTACTTGTCAGAATGTTAAATTATGGTATGTAACTTATGTTGATGCGTCGTTCACAAAATTGGTGATAAATGGTTTTCATCTGATAGTGAGGATAACTTTGTCTGATTTTGGAAAGTTTGGAATAAAAAAGATGAAAACTGTGTCATAAAAAAATAAAAATCTGTCAAATTGGACACCATTAAAATTGCTTTAAAAAAACAAACAACAAAAAACGGAGATACAAGGTTTTATTTTTACCCTGTTGTGCTGCTATTAAGCAAAACACAATTGAGTTACAAGGTTTTTGCCCTCATGTTAAATATAAAATCCAAATCTTTAATAACTATAGTCATCAGATAAATGGTACAATATTCCCCTCTGTAAAAATAGAAATACTCAAGTAAAGTACAATTACCTCAATAATGCAGTTAAATATAGTATTTGGTTACTTTACACCAGAGAGTTTAAACCACAAACCAACAATAAATTTCATGTAGAGCCCACAGCTCGCCGTGTCCACAGATGAATTGTTTTTCCTTCCACTGGCTGACTGGAACAGTGTCCAAAGGATGAAAACTCAACCCCATTAACTGAACTTCAGAGGAATTCCTCACTTTACATACGGAATGCACTTCAGGTCAAAGGGCAAAGGGCCAGAGGGGAATCCACCCGCACCCAGGCAAGCAAGCCTTATTTAAACAAGCCAGGAATGCCTGACGAGAGGAGTGGAAGAAGAGGAAGAAGGAGAAGAAGAAGGGGAAGGGACCTCTCAGCCATTAACATGAGCAGAGGCCAGTGCCAATAAATACCTGCACATTTTAAATTACCTGCACCGGCTCACTTCATGTGCTGCTGACATTTACTGAGAGGCTTTTCCAGTTATATATCACCGCTTCACTAGTGAAACCAGGAAGGAAATTCATTCCTGCTAATGTTTTCCAGGTACAGGATGTAAACCGGAAGAAAAGGAGAAATACAAGCAGGGTTAATGCTCCTTTTGTGTGTCTGAATTCATGTTATCAACTTGGAAATCAAAGTGTGTGTCCTATGGGACTGCTATATCACCTGCCTGTCTGTAATCTCAGGATCAATTTTAGCAACTCCTCTCAGTACAAAATCCCACATTCTGACCTCTTCCATTTTAGGACCATCTCGCCAAAACTTCTTACAAATGACGTGCTACAATCCCCATGGCCGTGGCGGAATTCTGTCCACTTCAGAGCTTCAAAGCTGCAAAGAACTTGCTGGATGTGCTGGCCAATAAGTGAAGAGGGGTGGACCTGGCCTGCCCTGACCTCACCGACCTCCCCCCCC
>VXCM01001388.1:110861-139691 GCA_014773175.1 Lucifuga dentata
CCCCCCCCTCCAGTGTCCTGGTCCTCATCCTCCCCCTCTTCCACTGCTACCAGGCTGGTAGTCAGTGGGTCAGGATGTCTGTCCATCCTGCAGCCTGGATGTCTTTTTGAGTGTCTGTCAATCTGTCAGCAGATTCAGGAAAAATGTCAAAACCAGAAATGGGAAAGACATCAAATTTAAGATCAGTTTTGATGAGATGTGTTCATTAAATTGGCGAATAATGAGATGTCTAGTGAGTATAATCACATTTTCTACAATAGCTTCATTCTTTGGAGTACTGTGAGTGGTATATGGAGGTGGAAAGTACCTAAGTATTTATTCAAGAACTACGTATGATTATGAAGTACCTCCAATTATGAGTATTTCCATTTTGCAATACTCCACTATTTCAGAGGGAAATACTAGAACTATCATACGATATACTGCATGATGGTTGAAGTTACTAATTATTTTGCAGATTAACACTTTAAATTCAACATGACCGAAGTTCATAAAATGTTGCTGTTGCCAGGTAAAAATCTTGCACTTAGCCTTGTTTTAGCTTGAGAACACAATGAATTTTTTTTTTTTTTTTTTTTTTTAGAAATTACCAAAAAAATTTGAGAAAGAGAAACAGGCTTGTAAATTTGTTCAATGTACTCAGGATCCAAACCGTTCCAAAACAGGAAAATCCATAGAATTGGATAGTTTCTCTGCTAATGATTCATCCTAATGTTTCTGTTCTCATGCTTCTAATCCTCATATCTCCAGTTACAAGGATTTTCAAAACTAAACACTGCCTGGAACCATTTGTCACAATGAGAAACTTAACTTCTGAATAAATTTTACTGCTGATACTTGTCTATTTTTACTTTTATTTGAAATCTACTTTTCATTTTGAGGTTGCTACTTTTACTTAAGTAAATGACTTGAGAACTTCTTAAACCACTGGTGGAGGAAGTTTTAGTTTTAGACAACTAGTATAAATAACTAGTGGACTTGCTGACTACTAGTCCACACTATGGTAGCACTATGAACAACAGTTTTTCATTGGTATCATTGAAAATGTTTTTTGCTAAAATGCTGATATTTGTGTACATTTACACATATATTTATGGCAATTGATGACTAATAAAAATCAATAGCTAAATTATTATTAATTACTAAAAAACATGAGTAGCCGTGTCAGCACAATGTGTGTGTTATCACTGGCAATAAAGTGGATCAGATAGACAAAAGGCTTCAAACCCACTCCTGACACGTACGAGCCCTGAGAGGAGAACTCAGCATTTCTGTATGTAATTCCTATTCTGCTCCAGCCTCTATAAACTGTTGACTCAGCATCTTTGCTCTGTCATTGAGGCGGCCATTTTCCCATGAAGCCTCAGGAGATCTCTGCTCGCTGTTCTGCAGGAATTACTTTGATGACAGCTTGTCTTTCATTTCACTTCACTCTCTGATCCAGGAACAAATGATTTTTCTTTTCTTTCTTTCTTTCTTTCTTTCTTTCTTTCTTTCTTTCTTTCTTTCTTTCTTTATACAACTTTCTACATCTCACAGAGCATTTATTGTGAAAATAGGTGCTTATTTGGATTGATTGAATTTGCTTTATTTGGCTGAAAAGACATTAATGCTGCTAAAAAAAAAAAAAAAAAAANCTAAAAAAAAAAAACAAAAAACTATCAGGACAATAATCTAATGTTGAAGTGACAACACTTTGAGCTGCGGTTACACGGTGCTTCTGTGTGTGGTGCGTTTGGGTGCAGAAACCGTATCAGGTTTTTCATGATCTCTGCCTTCTCTCACTTGTTGACTGTGTCGCCATCTGCTGGACAATAGCTAACACAAACTTTCGTGTTAAAGGACCTTACTAGTAGTTTTGCATGTTTAAGTCCAATAAATACTACCCGCATACAGTTACATTACGACTAGCTACTTTCTAAAAATTACTACTGAAATTACTGCGTTAATTTCCTTCCTGCCAGGCAGCCATCGGTTTCAGTTCATTTCAGTAGCCTACCCTACAAAAATCAACCTGCAGAGATTTGAAATGTGCTTGAGATAAATAATCCATTACAGCAAATAACATGCTGTATCCTGCACGTCAGCGATACAAATTAAGATTTTGGCTGAACCTAAAAGAAGCAGGCCTTTCAAATATATCTATAGACCTAAAAAATGGCTTCTTCCAGAATTGGTCTATCTTCCTTGTGTCTTCAAAAATATCATTGTCTGTACAATGTACAAGGACATTTAGATGTTCCCTCAATTTGAAAAATCTGTCGATTGATGTTTTGACTTATGTAGTGATGTGTAAGGCCTTTGACCACAACATCCTGATTTGCAGATAAGACACAAGACATCAAAGTTGCATAAACAAAGTCAATGTATACTGATTTTGTGGTAATCAAAAGCTATGCATACTTTTGCAGTTTGCTTCCTTTACAATTTAACTTAACATTCATTGTTACATAATCTCAATGCTCTGACAAATACTTCCTAGTTAACAGCATCCTGGCTTACTACTGCTACGTTATCAAATGTTATCAAATCTGCATGGCCTATTAAACTACATTTGACATAAATCAATATTTACATTAAAATCTGACCCATTTTCTTATCTTTTACACTTTTGGCCTGATCACTGCCAGTGACTTAACGAAGATTGACGCCCTCTTGTGTTCAAACAGATGAGTGCATTGTGCTATAGAGACCACTAGGTGGCAGAAAAACTGTCCAGATGTGAGAAAAACGAGTCTCAGCAAAACCAAACTCTAACTGTTCCCATAAGAGAATGCTGGGTTGCAGGAAGTTAAGGTAATCATATCAGTTAAACATTTGATTTTGAAAGATTAGGGGATTTGGCAAAATAGCACGAACATTAAATACAGTTTTATGTTTTGGAAAATGGTTGGCAATGATGTAACATTTGTGTTGTTAGTATTTATTTGGCTCAATCGTGCAAAACCATCAGTATGGTCCTTTGATTGCTCGATGAAATATTGTTCTAGTTCCACCAGGTTCTTTCCTAGAAGAAAAATAAACTCTTTTAGCTCATCCTTAATCACATTTACTGGGCAATTTCCCAGTGTAAGTGTGTGAGCAGGGCGTTCCCGCAAAAGAGCATTCGATGCTCAGTGAACTGCCCCTGGATTAAAAAAAGGTTAAATAAATTTTTTTAAAAAAGCATTCCTTAAAGCCATTATTCTTTTCAATTAAGCAGGTAAATTGTATTTACTTGGGTTGCTAGATACTGGCATTTCTAAAGTTTAATTCTGGGTTCATAAATGGCCAAGACAAGAAGAAACACAAGTCTGTTGTTTTTTCACAATGGTTATGCCATACATCAGATTGCCAAGAAGCTTAAGATTTCATATAAAGGTGTCCATCCGAGTGTGTAGTTGGAGAAGTCGCCTTACAGGTCCTCAGTTGGCTTTCATCAATAGTACACAAAAAATACCAATGTCATCTGCAGCACTGAAAAGACAACTCCGGGATGCTATCAATTTAAAAAGGAAAAGTTCTTGGGCAATTCCAAACATTTGCACGTTAGTGTATATGATTGGAATACGATCGGCTCTAGTGACAAAATATTGATAAGATGAATTCGCCTTTAATAAATGTTTTTGCATGCAAACCAATGAAACAGAGACTGCTGTTACAGTTAGAGTCATGTTTATTTACAGCAGAATCCTGACAGGGAACGGGAGGGACACAGGGAGGGATTAAAAGGAGACAAAGTGTTATAGATTAAGCGCTTCAGGATTCATGTTTCACTACACAGTTCTTAATTTATTCACCGTTTTTCTATACAGAATCCATTCAGCCATAATATCGATGCACCAACAGAGCTAGCGCCTTCTGCTGGAGGGGAGGAGGGCTGGAAAGAAAAGTATAAAATAAAAAAACTACAACTAAAGCACTAAAGAAAAAACTTTACAAACAAGGGGATAAAAAAAAAAGCCATTCCCTTAAAATGACTTTTTTAGTTATCACCATGATAGTCATACACATATATACACACATGTATGTATATATATGCATATTAATATATATTTTCTTGCCATGTCCATGAAGTGGGGGGACAGGTTTATGGTTTCATAATGTCCAAGTTTAGGCAACTGCTTTGACACAGGCAGGCTGGACATCCCAAACTGACAGCGTTCAGGTAATAATATTCAGTCAGGCCTGTCAGAGGAGGTCAGCGCTGAACCGTCTCAGTCTTTCTGACCTTTAGCCTTTGTCTGATTGACGTTCCTCTGTGTAGACTTGCTCATAGGTCCTGTGCCTCAGTTTTAGGCCAGCAGTCTCCAAACTGCAGTAGGCCTGTTAATGCAGTCTGAGAAATGGTACACTGTACACTAAACATGCACGGCCAGATAGCATAAAAAAGTAAAAAACTAAACAAAAAGCCAGAAAACTGCATCGTCCGTACATCTTCGATTTCCTGCCGTGCCCTCACTCACACATTTTCCAGTATACATTAGCTATTAACTGATAAGCACCACAAACAGCAGAAGGAGAAACTGTAAGACTGTTTGGTACTAAGTGGTGACAGTAAAAACATCCTGTGGATTAGGTTTAATCTCCAACGACCCACCGATTACGATCCATTTTGGAAATTCTCGATTTTCTCTTCTCAAAAAGTCCACACTGATTTTTTTGGTGTTGCACAAAAACCACATAGCCATCCACCCAGAAAACTGCAGGAAAAGCCTCCCCATCCCCCAAACTTTCTCTAAAATTACATCTGTATCTAACCACAGTAGTCTTCAAACACTGTTGACCCTCATCTCCTGGCTTTTAGTTCAAAACTTCACAATAGTCAGGTCTTCATCAACTGAGGCTAAACACTTACATATACAAAGTTCAGATGAAGTAAGGATGTGTTTTGTCAAAACAATATAAAAAAAAATGGATCTAGGAATATCATGCTCAGACAAAAGACATTTTACGCAGAGACTAAGCTTAAAATTAGACTAGTGTTTCCAGGGTTATAAATAAGTGTAGATTTGGGATGACAAACCTTGTATTTTCAGTATAAAACCCAGTCAGATATATAATATTGGAACAAACAGCTCCAAAATTACTTTTTGGGTTTATGATGGAACTAACGCAGCCTTAAAATTAATTTGACACTCCTTTATTAGAAAACACTGTTTACATTTGCAACTGCTCCAAGAAAACAGATAAAACTGACCCACTAAAAATGAGTTTCCTGTATGTTTGCTAGAGACAAACCGTTTCCTTCAGACATGTAATGTGTTTTATGACGCTGCTTTTGTTGAACAACCAGATCAATGGAAACCTGACTATTGCCACCGTTTTAACATGATGACTTTCAAATTAAAACCAAGTAAAACAACTGTTCATTCGCCTGTCTCACACTCTCTCTCACACAGACAGACAGACAGACAGACACACACACACTAACACTCAGGCAGGAAACTAACTTGTTCATCAGCCAGCCACAGAGGCAGATGTTTGTTCAAAATGCAACAGCTGCGTAACTCTCCGCTCTGTCACACCAGCCAGCCAGCTTTTGAGAAACTACCTTTGAAAAATGACGGATGCTCACCAATTACATTAAACTCACTTTGCAGCCAGAGCCCAAATTTACCAGCATTCGGCTGGTGGCCGGTGTTAGTTTCCCACCCTATTCGACATGCTCCCCAAACACAAATACAAACTCAAAATACCCCAAATACATGTGTACACATATATACAAACAAGAAGTGCCCCCTTTCAACACTGGGGGCACCGTCACAATTTATAATGCATATTTTCTGTATATGCCAAGAATAAAATTCTTCTAAATAAAATACATATTATCTGTGAGGGCAGGGGATGAGGACAGCAGATGAACAGAGAGGAGGATAGGGCGCACTGGGAATGCCGAAGGAGGGCGGGAGCGTCTTGGAGAAGCCATAATGGTGGGATGAAAGACAGATAGCGGAGGGGGGGGCGATGGATGGAGGAGAGACTCTTCTCCTTTATCATATTGCTGCTCCCAAGCACTGTCCTGTGCCACTGCAATGCTCTGCCTCTTCTCCACTGTATGGTTGTTTAAATCATTCCTTAATAACATTAATAATAATGACCACGACAATGCTAAAAAATATATATAAACCCCAGTCATGTCTCACAAACGCAAGTCCACAAAAAAGGGGAAATCTGGCTCTCGAAGTTCATCTGAGTCTGTGAAATACAAAGACGCTTGGGCAGACGGAGAAAATGAAAGATCCGGAGAAAGAAGGAAAACGCAGAGAGGAGAGGCCTGACAAATGGAACGGGCCATGGGAGGGAAGTGGAAAATGACACCAACCATAGAGGATGGTTGAAAAAAAAAATCTGGAAGAGAAGGAAAAAACAGAGGGAGGTGTAGGACAGAAACAGCACAGGCAGGACGTGCTATATTGAAAAGGAAATAAACAGAAAAAAAAAGGAAGCAGAGCTGAAACAGGGAGGATGTAGAGAACAGTAAGCATAGATGAGTGGTGTTGGGTGTTGTGGTCCACACACTGGTGTCCTTCTGAGGAGTTCACAGAAGACTGGCGAAAAGCATGAACAAGTGATGACATCATGGCCTCGCTGTGAATGCGCCCTCTCTCCTTCCCTCTAATTTAAGGGTAGGGATCCGAGTCCTCCCTGCGCGTCTCAAGTATCCCAGGGTGCATCATACCTCCAGGAAGCGGGAGCTGCTGGTCTTGGTATGGAAGGGCTCTGACCACATGCGCCGCAAATCCCCCTGCAGACCACAAACCACAACAGGTGACAATGCACTGAGACATTTGAGATGTCTTCTGAGAGTATCCTATGCTGAAACGGTTACTTTTTAGAATGAGAAATCTCTCTTTCATGTGTCATTTCAGCAAAGCAAAAAATGTAACTTGGAGTTACATAAAACCTGATTGGTCAATCTCTAATTCTTCTCCTTCCCAAATTCTTGGCAATGCTGCTTCCTTCTGCACAGCTGCACAATCTGACCCTTTATTTCCTGTAAATACTATCTCCCTTATCGTACCTTCAGGTAGGCCATAGTGAGCAGAGGCAGCAGGGTGAAGGGCACCAGATAGAGCAGGGCAGGCTGAGCGGCACGGTGAATCCGGGAGGCCACGGTGGCAGTCAGCAGACCTGGAGACAGAGACGCACATTAAAACATGCTCATAAAGTT
The DNA here is from genome assembly GCA_014773175.1 of Lucifuga dentata. Classification (NCBI taxonomy): domain Eukaryota; kingdom Metazoa; phylum Chordata; class Actinopteri; order Ophidiiformes; family Bythitidae; genus Lucifuga; species Lucifuga dentata. Next base: position 118,015 of record VXCM01001388.1, read on the forward strand.
CTAACGAAGGAGCAGGTAAGCAAATTCAAATTCGATGTGAATATTTGCAATCATTTTGAATTTACCAATGATGCCGTATGAAAAATGACACCCCAAACCTGCATCCCCAATAACCTGATACGTAAAGACCCTAACTCGTAGCCCTTTTCATCACCGCATCCATCACTTGCTTACCTACGAAGTATCCGATGAGAGTGCAGTGGAAATAGGAGACGCGCTGCATGCGTCCCGGCATGTTTCCAGGCCCTGGGACCTCCCCGTTTGCTTGTTTCTTATAGTTGTCGTAGCGCAGGACAAAGCATAGTAGGAGTCCAGGCATCACGATGTCTCCAATTCCCAACATTGAGAAATGGCTGCCCGTGGAACTGCATGGATAAAAAAAATAAACACCAACAGGTTTGCAACACATGTTTCTGTAACACAACTGTTGGGCTCAGGTGTCAAATATGCAAAAGAAAAAAAAAAGGAAGTGGCAGAGATGCAGCAATGACGTGAGCGGAGTNGTCAAATATGCAAAAGAAAAAAAAAAGGAAGTGGCAGAGATGCAGCAATGACGTGAGCGGAGTTCATCTTTCAGAGCTCAAACAAACAAGCTTCTGAATTAGAAGCTTGATGAAAACATACTGATCGAGTGTAAAAATCACACACAATACTTGTGTGTTTGTGTCAGCCCTACCTGGGAAAGACCAGTTTGCCGGGTAAAGAGAGGCGGGGGACATCGCGTCCCATCCCTGGCCCCAAGTGGAGCTTCCTGGACAGAACATCTATGGGATTCTCAGCAGGTTGAGTGGCCACTTTAACCATCACATTACTATTGAATATGTAGGCTGAGAAGAACACCTGGAGGGAAATTTGAGAAGACAATTTAGCTGATCGTCTTGCTGAGTTGTTAGCTGAAAGAAGAGAATGTAAGGGATGAGAACAATGTTGAATGTTATATATATGACTGGGCGTTACAACCATGAAATAATATATCTCATGTTATTTTTGAGGTGAAGAAACGTGTGCAAGCAGGTTGAAATGGGTGGAGAAAAGTGTCAGGTGTGATGTGTGACAAAAGAGTCTCGGCAAGAATGAAAGGAAAGGTGTACAAAACGGTGGTGAGACCAGCGATGTTGTATGGCTTAGAGACAGTGGCACTGAGGAAAAGACAGGAGGCAGAGCTAGAGGTAGCAGAGACTAAAATGCTGAGGTTCTCTTTGGGAGTGACGAGGATGGATAGGATCAGGAACGAGTACATCAGAGGGACAGCGCATGTTAGATGTTTTGGAGATAAAGTCAGAGAGGCCAGACTGAGATGGTTTGGACATGTACAGAGGAGGGATAGTGAACATATCGGTAGAAGGATGCTGAGGTTGGAACTGCCAGGCAGGAGGCCTAGAGGAAGACCAAAGAGGAGATTTATGGATGTAGTGAAAGAGGACATGAAGTTAGTTGGTGTGAGAGAAGAGGAGGCAGAGGATAGGGTTAGATGGAGGCAGATGATTCGCTGTGGTGACCCCTGAAGGGAAAGCCGTAAGGAAAAGAAGAAAGAAGAAGATTCAACATGATATGAACAATATAAGACTGAACAATGCTGTATTGTGATTGCAGAAATAACACTGCAAACTGTAACATGAGCAAAACACAAGTGTAAAAGTAGTAGTAGTAAAGGTTTATCTTCAGTAAAAGTATAAATAAATAAATCCTGTAATAATTTAAGTTGTAAACGATGACTCTAATTAACTTTACCTGCTAGTCTTCAGTAGTGATCTTTGGCAGGTTATGATACCTCCTCCGTGCTAGAAAGCCTGTATGATGCTGCACTTAAAAACGGCTCTGAAGTTCATCTTCCGTGCAAGAGCTCGACTGAAGTGAGCAGCGAGGCTAATGCTGTTCATACACCACAACATCAAGCCACCGCTAATTGCTAATTTCACTCTGTCGTCTGTTTTTTTTTTTTCTGACAGGGAGTNTTTTTTTTTTTTTTTTTTTCACTCAGGTGTTTCTGCCTCAGGTGGCCAATCAAATTTGTCACACCTTTGGCAGTCACTGTTAGCCTTCTAGCCAAACTGGTTCCAAATAAGGTAGCTCGCTTTTTAGGTAGTAATTCCGGTCGTGCTTGTTTCATTTCTTCTCGCGACGAATGATGTGAAAATTCATCAACGTAGTGTGAATATTGTGATATGACAAATGTTTTTATCATATAAAAAAATTATATTGGTATTATCATGTATGATATTATATGGTACAGCATTAGTTTAATATGACATTTAAAAATCTGAGAGAAAGTCTGTATATTTTGTAAACGTGTTGAGTCCTTCCTATCTGTGTGTTCTGTAGAGGAAGTGTGACTCAGCACCCAAAACAAGTCTTGTGTGTTTTGTGTGCATCTTTGAAGATGACATTACTAATCTTTATTCCTCCTTCTAAAAAGCTATGACAGCAACTATTCAAACAAATTGATAAATGGTTTACTAGCTCACTGAATTAAATGACTGCAGTCTACCAAATTCCCATTTCCCTCGCTCGCGAACCCAGTGATACACACAACTTATTACAGCAATCATTTACCTGATTCTTGCTCTCTTTAACTCTGGTGACATTTTGATTACAAGTAGCTGTCATTTAATAGCCACAGTGGCAGTGTCAACTGTGGCTATTAAATGGCAGACACTTCTAGCAGTCCTAAAATTCTCATTCTCTTCTATCATCTGTTTTTCATTTGGGAAATCAAATGGTAATGTTCGTGTTAACTTTGGTTCAGGAAAATGGCTGCCATCCTTTCTAGCATACTCTTCTTCCTCTCAACTAGTACTTCTCCTTGTATTTACTCTTGCCTTCTACTGCCGCTGATTACTAGCCAGTTCTTATATTGTTTATTTCACTACTGTTAGAAAATTCTAGCTTACTCTTTATAGGCATTTAAAACAAAAAAAAACAAATGCTGCTTCTTGTGTGTTAGCTGTGTTTGTAGTTGAAGCTTGGGATGGAAGCGTTTCTTACCCAGAATACGTCGTAAATGAGCAGACCTGACAGCAGTAGACACGACACCTTCAGACTGGGAAGCCGCACGAAGGCTATCATGGCGACACACAAACCCATGGCGAGAGCTGAGTGGAAGAAAAAACACAACACGGGTAAAAACCTGACTCCACATTTAAAACAATAATGAGTTAAATCGGCTTTATGGGAAATTGATTTTAGACAGTTTATTAAGAAACATTAATTACACTGCAGAAAGGCCTAATTACTGAGAAAATTTCCTCGCCTGTGTCCCACTTCAACACAGACAGTTCCATTCCAGGAACAAATAAGAATGTCAAAATTAAGGGCTGAAAGTGGTAAGTGTCAGAATTTACAAATTCTGAAAATATTCTATGGTTTAGAGTCCTGCGTGGGTCCATATTTTTCTTCCTCAGCTGCCCCACTTTTGTCCTATCAATTCTGAATCTGAAGCGGCACCTGTCAGCTTGTTAGATTATGTCGTTAGTCACCTCTACCTGCACAACTGTTCCAACACCAACACTGATTCTATTCATTTAAATACAGGTCCACCACTGTAAGTTTGACTCAATATAAAGAGTAATATTGCAGCAATCCTTTCATTAGTTAAATGACCATACTGGCCATTTTGCATGTTTGAGCCTAATGTATTCAATTTTCATATATGTTACGTTACTGAAAACCATTTTCCCAAAGGATAAAATTTCAGCTTTCCTGATATTTTGCAAAATCTCTTAATCTTTCAAAATCAAATATTCAAGCAATACACCCACCTTAAAAACTGATGTTTCGCCTGCTAATAGTTATGCAGCCTTATGAAGTCACAATCGTTTAAATTTTTCGATAAACATTGGTCTTCTTTTGGGACTATATTCCTCAGTGGCGACATATATTCACTTCACGCTCTTTTTATTGCGCTTAAACAACACTAAAATTACAAAACTTCAAAAAAACCTGAATATACATCTTGTTCGTGATGATGGATTACCTATCCCAAGAACCTTTCAAGTATCAACAAGTTGATTGTAGATTGATAGTGTACCAGAATTAACTGAAACCAATGGTGGTCTGGATGATAGGATATATATTTTTTTTTAATTCACCGTTCCAGTAGTACGCTTTGGGAAATGATTGTAAGTAACATTACGTGTATGAAAATTTAATATATTAAACTCAAACACGCAAAATGGCCAGTATGGTCCTTTAATGGTGTAACAACAGGCTGCCACAATAATTAATAGAGATCGTTTTGCTGATAGTTTGATGCTCATTTTTTAAAATCATTGTGCAACTCTGACCCAAAATGTAACAGAAACAGTCACGACAGAGTGACGCACCGTCCATGAGCAGCCAGTGTCCAGTCAACACCCAGATCAGCACCAACATAACAGAGAGAGAGAAAGACAGGAGCTCGGCCAGAGTGAAACGCCCACAGCAGCCAAAGGAAATCCTGGAATGAGACACATGGCAGGAGTGAATTTACTGTCTTAATCACACAGACGTATTCACCAGAAAAACAATAAAAAGATCATTTGAATCAGAATTGCTTGTATTCACTGAGTTGTGCAGTTGGTGTCTATTTGACCTACTTAAACTGTTCTAAGATATTAATTACATACAACAATACATTTATTGCTGAAACATTTTTTTTTTTTAACCACTGTGTAGAAGCATTTATATGCTTCTCAATATTCAAAAAACAATCAGGATGATTATAAGATGCATAAATGTTGTGCAAAGTAAGAATGACAAATAGCCTGTAAAGTCTTTATTCACTTCCATGAGATTAGTGGAGTTCACCCAATCATGATTCCTCACAAGAAATTGATCTCAATTAATCCTACATGTGTTCATGAGCATCTGCTATGTAAAGTGCAACATGTGCTGTACAAAGCAAAGCAGTGGGTAATTGTACATCATGGATCTTAGAAACAAACAAAAACAACCAAAATACTCCACAGAAACACAAGCTGTGGGTAGGAGGTGGAGGTGAGAGTCCTCTGTAAAGTGCATAAAAGTTTGCTGTTAAAGGATCGTGTATGTGGAGAAGTTTGCAGAGTGGATGCGATATGCTGAAATGACTTCTTGCGCAAAAGGTAAGTGAACAGGCAAATACAAATACGGCACAGGAGCGATGAGGAAAGCACGTCAGCTTCAGAGAGCCTGTGACCTACGCTAACTTCAAATGTCTTACAGTAGTAAAGTTTATGAAGTGTCAGGAAAAGAAGTGTTGCCTCGACACAGTAACATCACTCCTTTCATTTTCTTTGTTAGACACCAGCCAGTATGTGTATTAAAGGACTATACCACCCATTTTGCATGTTTGAACCTAATATATTCAATTTTCATACACTTAAAGTTAATAACAATCATTTCCCAAAGGATAAAACCGTATTTCAGCTTTCCTGATATTTTGCAAAATCTCTTAATCTTTCAAAATCAAATATTCAAGTGATACACCCACCTTAAAAATCAGCGTTTCACCTGCTAATAGTTATGCAGCCGTACGAAGTCACGGCCGTTTAAATTTTTCAATAAACGCAGGCCTTCTTTTGGGACTATATTCCCTGGTGGAGACATACATTCACTCTCGCTTTTTATTGCGCTTAAATGCTAAAATTACGAAACTTCAGAAAAAACCTGAATACATGTCTTGTTCACGATGATGGATTACCTATCCTAAGAACGTTTCAAGTATCAACAAGCTGATTTTAATATGAATGAACTGAAACCAATGGCGGCCTGAAAGGTAGGATTTTTTTTTNTTTTTTTTTTTTTTTTTTTTTAAATTCAATTACATGTAATTTAGTATATAGTGTTTTTGTAATCCACTGCACGTGGCTGGATCATCCTGAATTGTAGATAGTGTAAAGTAGTAGAAGAAGAAAGCAGTCAGTCCTGTGTTTGGGTTCCAGTAGTATGATTTGGAAAATGATTGTCAGTAACCTTACGTATGAAAATTTAATATATTAGGCTCAAACATGCAAAATGGGTGGTACTGTCCTTTAACTGTGCACAAACACACACACACACACACACACACACACACACACACACACACACACACACACAACTTTGCAGCTTTTCTACATCGGTGATGAAACTGAGGATGTGGAGGTTGAATAACCAACTGCTGCAGCTTATTTGCGCATTACCGAGATTTGACTTTATTGCTGCGTGACAGCAATCCATGCGCTTAAATATTGATGCCTAGATCTGTATGCACATTTTGGAAATCCACAAAATACAATACATAGGGGAATGAGGAATAACAGGCGTGATTTATGGAAAGAAAGACTTCCTTACTTGTTCTGTGGGGAGCAGGGTCTGGTCAGATACTGGCACATTGGCAGCAAGAGGAATGCAAATGCGATTGTTGCGAGAACTGAGGAGAAGGAATAAGGGATGACGGTGAGACCAAGAGGCTGATACACACTGACGGCTCCTTTCAGCCACTTTCTGTCAGCTTATGGAGCAGCTCATGATCTTTACAGGTTCAGCAATCAAACATAAACACAAAGCCTAATAACAAGAGCACCAATCCCACATGATCCCAAACATTTCCTTCAGGCTTGCTGATGTCAAACAGCGTCATTTGATAATAATATTCTTTTGCAGATACCTGCAGTGCAGATGGTGAAGACCACCTGTACAGAGTCAAAGAAGAAGAACATAACTAGCAGAGACACCGAGGCTCCTATGGGCAGGAACAGGGCCTGTGTGGAGTCTATGGTCTGAATACCTGCAAAGCGATAAGATATGCGTGCAATAAAGTGAGACAACATTTAAAAAAAATAAAATAAAAAACACACGAAGGAGAAATATACAAGAGCAGGCCAGAAGTGTGAGGCCAATCTCAGATTTAAAAAAGAAAAAAATTATCAATACACTGTTTGTTTTAAAATTTCCTGCACAGGAAATGACAAAAATACATAAACTAAATGTAACTTTCAAGAAGAAACTTTTAAGTTTTCAGGAAGAATTTGTTGACATAAAAGCAATTTGAAGTCATTTTAGGCTCATGCTTTGGTTTTGTCAAAGTAACCCCCCCTGGCCAAGTCATATAATTCTCAAAACCTTTTGCTTCTCTTTTAAATGGATGTAATTTTGGCATAATTATGATGAATGTCTTGGATCTTTGTCCTGTTGAAAAATGAAATTTTGACCAATAATTCATAAATCAGATGGAATTGCGTGTCATTGAAGGATGGAATTTTAATTCTCTTTCTTCATAATTCCTTTAACTTGGACTAACTCCAGATCTCTCTCTCCCAAAACACCCCCACAGCATTACTGAACCAGAGCAATAGCATGACCAGACTGTGTAGCAAGTTAATCCCAAAATGATGTGGGAGAAGGCAGACAGCAGGCTATTGAATAAAATGTTAAAACACATAAGCAAGGGAGTTTGGGCAAGGGAAGCGGACCACAACTGGAGTGTTAGTGCACTAATACAGACTTCATTACAGTGGCTATATAATGTGCTCTTGTTGACAAATTCTTGAAAACTAACTAGTTTTCAAGATTTAGTTTCAAGAATTAGTTACATTTATTTTCTATATTTTTGTCATGTCCTGTGCAATAAACTGTAAAACAAACAGTGTATTGATGATTTTTTTTTAAAAGTCTGGGGGTGGCCTCAAACTTCTGGCCTGTAGTATATGCCGTGGTTTTTCATAACGTGGACACAGGCAAAACAGCTGAGCAGTTATCAGTAATGCCTTCCAGTAAACAGCTCGTCTGTAAACTTCAGGCGTCACCGTGTGTGTGTAATACTCACTGTTGTTTGTGTTGCTGTTGTTGAAAGACCCCGTTGTCAAAGAGTTACCTTCTTTGTCCTTCTCCTGGTTCTCACAATCCATGTTTAATGATCTGCAGGGGGTTTAACAGAAGGGCAGAGAGCAGGAGAGCATGTCAGTCAGGCATCAATAATCAGGATCGCTGTGCACAAGCATCTCAAAAGCACTGCTGACATGAGGGAATGTAAAGGGGGCTTGAAAATGTCCATTAACTTCCCTGTTATGTATTCAAATAACTAAATAACCTGTGTAAAAACAGCAAAGTTAGAGAGAGGGCTCTTCTTGCATGTACAGTAAGAATCCTGATGTGGAAAAATGACTCATTTTTTTCATAGGAATGTCCAATAAAACATCATTCTTTGTGTTTACGTCAATGACTCAGGGCTGGATTTAGCTAAGTGAACATTTTTGTCACATATTTGCACTCTACAAACCGACAAATTAGTGTTTTATTTACGTCCTCCCATAATATGAATAAATTGAAAGCCGCAGAGAATAGACAGCTCAAGCATAATGACTAACTTCCACCAACACACAGATTTCTTAGTCTTGACCATCAGAAAGGAGCATAAATACAGTGGACAACATGTTGAATGACAAACTATGATTAGTGGGCTGGTGCTAGGCAACCCGGCAAATCCTGCGTGTGAATGTTGGAAAATGGAGGTAGGCTTGCGTCAATAAGAAATTTGCATTGCTCATTTATGCTGGCATATGTGCGGAAAAGGCAAAAATACAAAGGAAAAGACCAGACTTAGGTGAAACGGCGGATGGACAGATGTGAGCAACAAAGGCTGTAAACTGCAACGAGAGTTAGAGAGCAAGTATTCTCTCAGTCACTAAATACAATGCCTTTTTTTTCCTCCATTTACTTTGTTTTTAGCCTTTAAAGGACCATACCACCCATTCTGCATGTCTGAGCCTAATATATTCAATTTTCATACACAACCATTTTACAAAGGATAAAACCGTATTTCAGCTTTCCTGATATTTTGCAAAATCTCTTAATCTTTCAAACTCAAATATTCAAGTGATACCCACCTTAAAAACGGATGTTTCACCTGCTAATAGTTACGCAGCCTTATGAAGTCACAGTCATTAAAATTTTTCGATAAACGCAGGTCTTCTTTTGGGACTACATTCCCCCATGGAGACATACATTCACTCCACGCTTTTTATTGTGCTTAAACACTAAAATTACGAAACTTCAAGAAAACCTGAATATACATCTTGTTCATGATGATGGCTTACCTATCCCAAGAACATTTCAAGTAGCAACAAGTTGATTTTAATAGCGTACCAGAATGAACTGAAACCAATGGTGGTCTGGAAGGTAGGAATTTTTTTTTAACGCATTGTTCCAGTAGCATGCTTTAGGAAATGATTGTCATAATGTTACATGTATGAAAATTTAATATATTAGGCTCATACATGCAAAATAGATGGTATGGTCCTTTAAAACATATACAGTATATAATATATCCTACTCACACCTGCCATGTCGATGTTAACAACAACTTTCCCAGACAGGTGTGGTGGTGGTTTTTTTTTTTTTTTTTTTTTTGAGGGGGGGGCTGGGTACTTCTGTCCCGTATTTTACTTTCAAATCTGGTCGGCCTACAGTAATCATAATAAAAATTTCTGATCAAAGTGTGCAGGCCAAGCATGAGGTTACAGGTCCTGCTTATATGGCAAATAAAATGTGCTGCAATAGTCACTGTTGCCGATGATCCTCTTTTCAGTTGATGTGATTATGTGGTTCGACTGATGACACTCACCTGAAGCTGCCATAGACGATGAGGAGGATGGAGATGAGGAAGGTTGACACCTGGCTGGAGTCAACTAGGGAGTATGCCCTGAAAAGAAGAAGAGACAATTATCAGCAGGAGACTCAGCACGGAGACCTGTGCTCTGTTACTAAAATGGTAAAATCAACTTACATTTCTACGACACATTAAATTAATAACCTAATCGTGCTGTTCAAGAACAATTATAGGACGCTAGTGTGTAATTTGACCTTAAAAAGGACACAAAATGCATTCAGACAAAACCCCAGGGAGGCTCAGGAAACAGGAAATGTCCTGCTGACAAGCAGACACACTGGAATCAAGCATTTAACTTGCTGCCTGCTTCCTTCTTGGCTGTCATCTTTGAAACACTGCAAGTTACTCCGAAAAGTCACATGAATTAGACAAAGCGACGTTAGCAAGTGATGATATGCAATTACTGCTATTCTCACCTTTTGCAGTGATAATATCAGAATTCATGTCAACACTTATTTTGGACTGTGTGGTCTTATTGTTTGGGTTCTATGATTACCTGATGTGATCAAATTTCTTGCTATCTGTCAGATCTCATTTTCATTTTTCCTTGTAATTTAACGTGTAGCCTTTTTTAGCCTTTCCTTCCACTACAATACCCGTCAGGCGTTGGCAGTGATTGCTACATTCTATGAACTATAGAGCAGCACAGCTTTGATTACAGCCATTTGGAGCACAGAGTGAAAAAAATGGAATAAGTTGTGGTGACCTACACATAAACAGCACCTTCATCTGCATTTTCCTAACAGTGGTTAATTGTATTCAGTCATTAAAAGGGCAGTGTTACCATTTCTAGACATGTTCTTTTAACATCCTCCATGGCACTGCTGCATAAAGATGAACAAAACAAGACATAATACATTTCAAACTGAGGCTGCGTTGAGAAGAGACATGGTAAGTCACGGTTTTCATGCTGTTTATTAGCTTTGATTCTGCTTTCTTCCCCATATCTACTCCTACTTACTTGCAGTAGATGTGAGCTTCAATAGTAAACTACACATGCAGCAAATTGCCCCCACGGGATTCTTCGAGTATGCGGAATTTGTCCGAGCATCCCGTTCTCTGGGAGATGGATTTCCTTTTGGCTTCTGTCTGTATAATCAACTCAGCTGTAGAGTTCACACCCATATAAATGAATGAACCATCAGTCTGAAATTACAATGGATGATCGCTACGCACGTCTCTCCCTCTCTGCATCTATTCATGCTCGCTTTGATTGTGGGGATTTTTTTTTTCCTTCAAACATCAATTTGAGTCTCTGCAGGGACGCGCATCACATTTCCCTCCCAAAGTAAATGAGGAAAAACTGCTTCAGTAACAGAACTGATTGATATGTGGGGCGGAGCAAACTCAGGACCAGCTTTAATATCACAGCAAGTGTTTGAGTTGAAATGCTGCCATAACTAACAGTAGATCCATTATTTTCATACGTTTGCCAACTGGCCTGTGTGTGTTGTGTGTGTATAGCAACACTCCTTCAGTGCAAGCATGTTCAACAACTGTTTGTGTGTTGCAAGATTTCGGGAGATTTTGGTTTGACAACTGCATACAACATTAACCTGATGAAGTAACTGATCAATGAGATGAATGATCTCCGTTATATGTGCAGCACGCTATGGAAATCTCCCCCCCCCCAAGATCACATGATTTCCCATTTGTGCAAGCAGACCTGAAAAGAATGGAGTGTGAAGTAATTCCGATAGCGAAATAAGAATTGCAAATTTTGTTGCATTCACAAAAGGAATAGGGAATCGATTATGGGAATCAATAAAACAAATGCGATCTGGAAGGTTCTCGAAATATTGGAAGCTGTGTGCAGTTTAAGGGCATCTCAGCTTGCAACAGCAGCGAGGTTTTGATTTTTCTGTTGCTTTTGCATTTATCATGCTGATGCAATTTGGCTATGTATTTGAAAATAACAATAATTAAATGGCAGGTTTTTGAATATTTTCATTTGGATATTTAAAACAATGTCAACTGCTGTCTAAGATTTATTTAAGATTTGGATTTATAAAGCCTTTATACTGTTTTAAGCTTTTTTTTCACAGCACTTGTAGCTGCTGTATAAGGCTTACCTGCATACTCAAGGTTAGTATAAATTATAACTTTACATTGTATTGGAGCAGGGGTGTCAAACTCAATCACAGAGGGGCTCAAAATTAAAAATTGGGTCCAAGTTGAGGGCCAAACAGGGTCAACCTTTATTGAAAACAGACTTGAATTAGCCTAGTTTTCATCAGGGGTTATTAGAAATTATTCACACACTAATATGAACTTCACTTTAACCGCTGCTCCCAAGACACCTTATAGAATTCAGAACAAACCAGAGGTATGGAAAAAACAGACAAATGAGAGATCAAACTCAAAATAAATAACGCATCAGCATCATTCATTTTTTTTTATGTCTTCCTCTCATTCAGCAGCGTTTCACTGACTCATTTCCAATAAAAAGGTTTTATCACAGGCAATCAAGAATAGCCAGAAAACTGTAATTTTTCTCAAAGGAAATCTAAAATCACTTTTTGTTTTTCATGGACAACACCAACAAGCAAAATGAGAATAATATTTTAAATGTGATCATGCCTTCTTATGTTTTATTCTTTAATTACGGCCACATCAGTAAACAAGGCAAATAGGTTTATCCCTAATGGCAGTAAATAGGTTCTCTAACTCCCACCTGTGTTGAAAGCCTTTTTGAAAGTCCACCTTTCATTTGGCCATTTCTTCCGCAGGCTAGCTTAAAGCTCACTAAAAGTGAATGGATGGGCACCCAGGGAAGCAGGCGCTTGCAGGTGTTGAATGACACACCGGCTATTTGCAATGCATTCTGGGATTTGTAGTATCTGTAATGTGCATGCTCTCTACCGGCGGGCCAGTTATTCTAGAAATTAGATATTATCTCGTNGTATCTGTAATGTGCATGCTCTCTACCGGCGGGCCAGTTATTCTAGAAATTAGATATTATCTCGTGGGCCACATATAATTGTACCGTGGGCCGGATGTGGCCCGCGGGCATTGAATTGGACGTGTAATAGAAAGGTATATAATGATAACTTCTACTGACTAAACATTCTTTTACTCTGTCTTAACCTTGTGCTTTTAGCCTGCCAGTTTATTTTTTATCATTTTTCATCCCCTCCCTTGTGGTTTTTTGACGTGTTTGCTTCCTATAACAACAACAACAACAATTATTATCAGTATTATAAAGTAATAATAATAATAGTAGTAAGAGGAGTAACACGTTAGGAATGCATGGTAACTTATTTCATGAGATGCTACCTTAAAGGAGCACACCAGTGATTTTGCACGTTTGAGCCCAATAAATACTACCCACATACACATTACTGCTAATTTCCGAAACATATAACTGTATTTGTTGTGTTATTTTGCTAAATCTTTCAAAATCAAATGTTCAGGTGATGCGCCCACCTTAAAATTCAGAGTTTCACCTGCTAAAGCTTTTACACGATTGTTGAAGGCACTGTTATTTTCATTTTCCTAGGTGCAGCTATTGGATCGATTAAATTAAAATAAGTTTGACAAAAAAAATTACAGTGGCATTTGGTTCGCTGTGATGGATTACTTATCTCAAGCACTTTCAAGTCTAAAAATTTAGTTTTGTAATGTAATGTAATGACATAAGCCAATGGCAGTCTAGAAAGTGGGAAAATCTATTCTGAAACTTACTGCTCCAGTAGCAAAAAACAAAATTGCAGAAATCAGGAATGGGGAAAATACTCTTTCAGGGCTGAATGCCGTCTGTGGGCCTTGTTGAAATGACGCAGTCTGAGGTGACGCGGCAAAAAAAACGACTGAACTTTCCTTGTAAAATTCAAGCTCCCGCTTGGCCTACATTCTCCCAGACTATGTCTAAGAGTTATTGCAGTGTGTGTCAGTCTAGTCAAAACTGGGAGGAAGTGATCAAGGACATCGTATATGAAGACTTCTGCTGTTGAGAGTATTCGTGCACTTAAAAAGCAAACCAACAACCCTGTTTTAAAGACTGAGGCTGGAGAGCTTCACAGAGCACTTTGGTCTTTGTTCTCGAGGAAAAAGGAACTACAGCCTCAATGAGAGACATACTTCCTGAATTTCACCTGAATCGTGCTCATCCAGCTCGTTTTGGATGCATGACTGTTAATCAGTCATGCAGATTGATTTTGCTTTGCTTTTTGAAATAAAAGCCTATAATATTATCACATTACACAGCAACTCTATCCTAAATGTTTGTTTTTTTTTTTTTATATACAGATGTGTAATCATCCTTGTAGGCTGCAGACTGTTAGTGCAATCCAAACACCAAATAGTTCCCTTATCAATGATCTGAGGTCTTGATGTATCCTAGACTCGACGTGCAACCTTATAATGGAAGCCTTTTTCTGAGGCAAAGACAAGGCTGCCATTGTGATGTGTTGTCTTCACTTAAGAGGTGCTGATCTGACCCCGAGTCCTGACCTGACTCCTATCTGAATCTCTGGCCCTGGACGAGGAATTCAAGAACCCTGTGACCCAAATAATGTCTTCGTCATCACGGCCTCAGTGTATAGATGCTTATTTGGCATTAAACTCCCCAAGTTACATTCCAAAGTCTTAACAGGAACCAATGTATCAATACAGCAATCTATTAGTTATCAGCTGTCAGCGTCCATTTGGACTGCTTATCTCACCTTCTTATTCAAATTGTTCTAGTGAACATTTTCCAGCAGTATAATAAGATAATCAGGGCATACAGTGGTGGCAAAGTGGTAAAGATAAAGTCTAAAGTTGTGAGTTTATGGTGAACACAGGAAAAGCACTCTATCAAAGAGGAAACATCAACACAACTCACACACCAGATATTTGCTTAACAAGAATGCATAATGATCGTTACAAACACCTTTGACAATTCCAAAACCTATGAATTTCACTGCAAGGCTCTTTTATTGTATTAGAGCTCTAATTTAGGCAATTGTACGTTAAAACAGAAACACAACCAAATTTAGACCTGACTAAACAACAATAAAGGTTAAATATACATATAAATGAAGATTTTAAACAATTACATTGTCATTTCTTTATGCATATCTCCTAACATATACACCACCACTGCTATATACCTCATAAGCAATTATCAGCTAATAAGATTGCCTTGCCAATACAATGTTCATATTAATCATATAAAAAAACCTGCATATGAAGAATGAATATGAAGGATAACACAATATCATTACCATGGCACGAACAGGGGCCTTGAAGTACTGAATTTTGCCTTAGTCACAAAATTAATTTAGGTTTATATTATTCTAGTTATAGTAAAAGCTACATAATATTTTAGTTCGGTATTTCCTACGAATGAACTACACAGGGAACTATATTCTTATGCACAAAGGGGCTGGGAGGAATATCAGGTTCTGGCTATTGCTGGGCTGGCTTTTATGTTGGTATCCATTACTATTTTTCTACCAGGTACTGAGAGACATTTGGGATCTCCTTCATTCAAATCTCTTTCATTCATTCAGTGATACAGGAATGACTACAAGGGAGAGGAGGGGTAACATGTAGTTCACTGTGGAAACAGGACACCGGGACAATGCTTCATCTTATTGCTTTGGCTCGGTCCTATTTGTCCAGCGAGAACTGTTTCTAATGGCTGAAAAACACACTATTTACAGACATGTCAGAGTACAATGGGACTGTGTGCTCGACCCGTCAGCTGTAGGATGCGAGAAACACTTTTCAACAACGCCATCACTCAGGATATGACACAAATCTCAAGCAAATGCTTCTTCTTTGTAGACTGGACCCTAAGTTAAACAGGTTGACTGTCTTAATAACAGTCAAAGTATTAAAAAGTGATTAAGTGAAGAAACTGACCTCTTCGGATGCTTGTGATGTCACTGACTCATTGTCAACAGAGCAAACAGACAGACGGCTAGTTTAATCCACTGCAGGCCTCATTCATATTCTAGTATCGAACTAGTTCCTCTGAATTCTCTGCACAGAAGCTTGTAGAACATGGGTGAGATAGATGAATGGAACATTTAAAAACAAAATACAATCCCGGACTGTTGTGGGCTGGATGGTGGCCCAAAGTGCCATAAGACGTCCTTGTTCACTGACAGACTAGGTTTTCAATAACACAATTCCAACACCGTCCTCCAATCGCATGCATGACTTGACCACTAAGGGTCGGGTCACCAGGCGACAATCAAGACTTGGTTTTTCAAAATTTGCCCTGTGATTAGTGGAGGCTAAAAATAATATCTGAGTCAGGTCTGTCCATAGACACATTTGGTTACTTCCTTAAAAACCATTGGACTTGCGGGACCTTTGTATGCAGCTCATACAACTATATGACTTTACTTAATGGACCATATCATCCATTTTGCATGTTTGAGCCTACTATATTCTATTTTCATACACGTACTGACAATCATTTCCCAAAGGATAAAACCATATTTCAGCTTCCCTGATATTTTGCAAAATCTCTTAATCTTTCAAAATCAAACATTCAAGCGATACACCCACCTTAAAAATCAATGTTTTGCCTAATAGTTCCGCAAAATTATGAAGTCACGGTCGTTAAAACTTTTCAATAACCGCAGGTCTTCTTTTGGGACTATACTCCCCCGTGAAGACATACATTCATCTCCACGCTTTTTATTGTGCTTAAAAACACTAAAATTACAAAACTTCGAAAAAACCTGAATATATGTTTTGTTCACAATGATGGATTACCTATCCCAAGAATGTTTCAAGTATTAACAAGTTGATTTTAATAGCGTACCAGAATGAATTGTAGCCAGTGGTGGTCTGAAAGGTAGGAAAAAAAAAAAATTAATTCACCATTCCAAGTATGTTGTGGGAAATGATTGTCAGTAACGTTACATGTATGAAAATTGAATATATTACGCTCAAACATGCAAAATGGGTGGGATGGTCCTTTATTTTTGTTTACAGTAACCACTGAGAGTTAATATTGGGCCTCAAAATAAGAGTAAACACTTATCTGTTGCTACTTTCTGTTTCAGTTAGGAATATGATTCTCTAATTCCTTCAAAGACAAGAATGCAATTCGTAATAACGGCAGCCTAATTTGCTGCATGAAAATAAACACACTTCTCGTGCAGTATGGTTCTTATGTGTATTTACATCTTTCTGTTTGTAACGTTTTCTATGACAATGTTTTTGATTTGTCTGCACTGTGAGGTGATACGTGGTTAAAACAGAGATGAATGGATAAGACTGGAGTCAAGTCAGGGGACAGCATGTGACAAAGTTCCTAAGTTAGGTGTATCCATGATGATCCAATTATATGATCCACCCCTCAGTCTGTTCATAAGGATGTCCCTGTGCAACATTTCTAGCATTTTTTGGAAGACAGATGTACAAATCTATATAAGCAAATGGTAACAGGTAATGAGAGAGAAGTCAAGAACTAAATATTCTGTTTAATGTCCAAGATCCTCATGGTCCACTATCTCAGGAACTTATTCAGTGTTTAATCTCCAATATCAGTGTCAGACTCTAACATTATTTCGGCCTTGAAATTCTGCATGTGGTGTTTCTATTTCTGACATAAGCAACTAGCGTATCAATAATTCATCAAATTCAAACTGATCACTGTGTTCCCTAATGTCAGGAATATGGAAACATATCTTATTTTATTATTAATATTATTATCACAAAAACATGCAGATGCAAGGCTATATATTCCATTATAGAAAGAACTGTGCACATTAAAACAATCCTGTGAGGAGAAAGGCAGAAAAATTCATTCTTTTCTCCATTTTTCAGTAGGATCCAGAGAGCGAACCCTTGACAACTGTAGTTTTCAAAGACACAATTTGACATGAAAATCCTCCAATCCATACCTAGGTAAACAGAGTGATCAACAATAAACATGCATGGGTAGTCTTCATCTGATCCCTTCACACAAGGTTCATTAATCATTAGTAATTGTTTAGTTTATCCAAAAATGTAATTTTAAGATATTCTAAAACACCACAAACCAATTTACATCAGATATTCTTAAGGTTTCACAGGAATGTTACCAGTTCGAGCTGGAATAACCAACTATTTTATTTTCACAATCCAGTTTTCAGAAATTGTCAAGTCAAAAAAACTCAAACTGTCATTGAATGATGCATGATTAACTCTGAACCTTGTCACAATAAGGGAACTTGGTTTGTTATGGAACTGCAGAATTTTTTCACAAAATTCAAGGCAAATAATATCAGTGTATGTTAAGTAATACAGTTATCTACAAATCTTGGCTTACATAAAAACTATAAACTGCAAGTTATTCAACAGGACAGCTTTTATACTGTATATTAGCCAGCTGGCGACCACAGCTAAGTGGGTGTGCTGTGGCTTACTAATTAGCCATTAATTAGTCCAATTAATTAATCCTTCCACCATGGAGTGGTGGAAGGATTGCCTGGATTTAAAGCAAGAATACAGTAGCCACAAAACATAAAAGGCTACACTGCTGTTGATTACAGTAATCTGAAAAACATTAGCCAAACACTACTGTAATACAATATTTATGACAGCAGATGTTGTAACTGTTTTCTAAAAATTGCTCATAAAGAAGAACTGATTCTTATCACACAAGAGGTACATCACAATTCCCCGTGTTTGCAGTTCTGATGTGGAGGAGGTGGTGGGGTGCTGAATCCAGATGGGATGTATACTAGAGCTGATGATGGTGTACACTAGCCTGGCTGCTCAGCTTGCACTTTGCTGAGCAGTGATAGTGTCTCAATAGTGTGTTGTAGCCTGATTGGCCCCCTGAGGGTACAATAACTGTTTAACTTTTTCCCAAATGATTATGTAGACTGGCTCTAAAGTTAAAACCTGCATGTTTAGGCTACAGCAAAGACAGTGAAACATCTAGTGTCACAATCATGCCACTGGATGATCCTCATTGTTGGTATGCAGTGAAAATATGAAATATCAGGTTAATGTGAACATGACTAAATGGTTTACTGAAGTGATGAAGGTAGATTTATTGGCATTATTAATCAGACAACTCCAAAGTCAACAATTCTGATCAACAATTCTGAAAAGTAAACCACGGAGAGCAAAAAACAAACAAACAAATAAAAAGACAATTAGTAAAGTGACACCATCATACAACTGCAGATGGTGGTGCGTTGAGGTGCACTGTAAAAAGCTGTATTATCTTTTTTTTTTTTTTTAANTTTTTTTTTTTTTTTAACCAGACTGGCTGTCTGACTATTCACTCTACAGGAATAAAAGAAAATGCAATCTTTCAGTTTGGGTGCTAACCAAAAAAGCTTGTGTAAACATAATAAATTTAATTTTGCTCATTTACCATCTCCAAGACTCCTCAGTGGCTGTATTTTCATCACATATTACTGACAACAAACTAATTAATCAGAATTAACATCTGAAATGTTTTAATAACTGACAAACTGTCAGTATGAATGAAGCAGTCACCAGAAGATTGTTTTCCATCAAGTTCCAACAACACACTGGTTCTCTGGAAAAGTGCTCCCTCCATAAATTCCCTCTGCTCAAACCTAACTGAAGAAATAGAAGTACTTAGGGGTGTTATGAGCTCATAAGATGTTAATAATAAAATCTGAAGGGAAAATATCCAAATCTCACTATATCTTCAGAAACAAGGGCTGCAAGTTGAAATCCTTGACAAATCTGTGGTTGTTTTTCCTACATGCTCAATACCAAGTTATTGTGGGGGTCAAAAAGATTTTAACTTAACCTTACAGAATTCAGGCCAACTCAAAATAAAACTAAATGATCTCCCTAACAAAAATCCTGGATGGAATGAATCAAGAATAAACAAAACATCCCCAGTCTTAACCTTAAATTGGCAGATTAATGGACGTGAAGACTGAGAATAAGACAAATCTAGAATATCAACACAAAGTATTCAGGTGCCTCCTACTCTTTATAGAACACAAATTCATTACTTCAGATGATGCGGTTATAAAAACAGTATGTAGTAAAGTCATGACAAACGCTAAAGGTGTTGCTGGGTCAAACAGACACAAGTATCTATGGTTAATTAGCAAGGCCTCAGCAAAGACAGGTCATTTTCATTCATGAGGACAATGCATTTCAATGAACAGACCATCAATATCCAGCTTCGGGATAGACATGGAATTAATCTGTAATGTTAATCAGACCTCAATGGTGTACACCGCACAATTACGTCTGACATGATGTTTTCACAACCTGCCATGTGCCATAATGCCAAGCTTGCCATGAAACTGGCATTTTGGAATTCAGTTGCGCTGCCAGCTAGCTAACTTAGCTCAACGGCACAACCTTTGTTATTGTGTGCAGCGAATCGACGACGAATGCTAGCTAACTAGCCAGCTAATTTGCTGCTCTAATGTTCCAACGGTGTCGTGCAACGTTGTGCTTATTATTCAAAATTATAATAAATAATAATGTAACATAAGGGAAAATCGTGTACCCATTAGCCAATCTATTGAGTTTTACCGTTAGCTACACGGCTAGCTCCTTAGCATCCATTCACAATGCCACTATTGGAATTGCTGTTAGCTGGATAACGCTAGCACTCCATCAGCTGGTGCTTCTGATTAGCCGCTGCTAGCTACTGCTCGGGTTAGCTAGCTATTAGCAATATCAATTGCAGAGAAAATATTTAGTATGAGTGACATTTTGCTCTCTTGACAGTGACAATTTCGCCATAAAGTATCAACGTGTAGAGCCGAGTATTTCTGTGAGTTGTCAGAAATAAAATTCATGGGTTTATCTCAGATATGTTTGGCAGTTGCAGCAGCTAGAAGGCTACTATACGGTCGGTAGCCCGATGCCTGTGCGCACTCACCAAGATGAGTAGCCCTGTTCCGCCATATCGCCGAAAACAGAGGGCTCCGCGGCTGAAGATTCAGGTCCCGGTGACAACCCGTTGGGACCTCGGAGATGTTTTCTGCCTTTTCTTCTCAATCCCCTGTCCTAGCAGCTTCTTTTAGGTGACAACATGGTGATACATCCTGGCCCCAGCTAGCAATCACTAGCTGAATATCTTGCAAGCGAAATGGGAATGATGGTTTGCTATCGTTAGGTGGACAAGACAAAGCACTCCGAGAAAAAAACACACTAATGCTATTTTCGTCGGTTTTGCTAATGTCCTGCCGTCACCCCAACCGAGATGGCTCAGTTTCCAAAGATGCTACACCCAGAATAAATCCATATTCATCGTGATGTGTCAGGTATAATTTCGGATATTCCTCCTGTCTGCACCCTAGCTGTTATGGAAGACGCTCAGCTTTGTTTTCTATGGCGAGAGTCACGGGGACGCGCAAAATCGCCCTGCTGTAGAGGTTTACAAGTAGGACGTGCACGGAAACGTTTTGTGCACTGAAAATGCTCTCAATGGGTTTTTTTTTTTTATGCCGCCTGTCATATAAAAACACTGATCATTATGTATCTTATTAAATGCAGTTTATGAGGTGGAATAAATGTATATATTAGTTTACTGTCAAATGTATTTATATAATCGCAATGCATCATCATATAATGGTTGAAATTTAGAATATTTCAGGAGCAAATTAATTATTCAGATGGAAGATATGCTACTAAACATTTCCTAAAACAGTTTGGGAACAAGTTACAAGGGTAGACGTAGGTAAATGACACCATCCGATACCATATTAGACTTAGCCTTTTCAGACTTATTTATTTTATTTTATTTTTTATCAGTATTACACCACAAAATTAATAGGTCAGATCAAAAGGCCTTCCAAATACCACATACATGCAATGTAAAAACAAAACAAGTATAAGCATATATTAGTAATAAGTGTTGTCCCTCTGGACATTATTGAAGGTTAAAATGGAAAAAAGATTATACTGAGATTAGATCATTTACTGCATCTAAATTCCAACATAAAAGCCAATCAAAGAAGTTGGTCCAAAACAGAATGTTTTGCTATGGTGATCAATTTTACACCCCAGAAACTTAAATGATAAAATGTGTGTCATGTTCCTTTAATTTTTGCATGCGCTCATATCTTCTTCTTTTCCTTTTGGCTTTCCCTTCAGGGGTCACCACAGCGAATCATCTGCCTCCATC